>JAZAVI010000410.1:0-114493 GCA_036326025.1 Chrosomus eos | reverse complement strand
TTTTTTTTTGATTTATTAGACAGTAAAAATAGAAATAAATGCATAACAAGATGCCATTACAATGACACTACACATTTATCAGAACTGTCGAGGATAATACTCCGATATTAAAGGCAGGGTAGGTAGAAATCCCCAAAAATACTTTTTCCCAAATTTGTTTAAACTGTCTTCATATATAAATGCATAATTAAAATGTAAGTAATCTGGAAAAGAAATTATAAAAATCGAGTGTCTGTAGTCCTCTCAGGACTGCAATAAACACAGCTCATTATTCCATTAAGTCCCACCCCCTTCCTTCTCGGCTCCTTCCAAAGCCACGCCCCCAAAACACATGAATGCGCGATCCCCGGCCGTTCGCTCAGCTGGAAGACTCGGACGCGTTTACCAGCGCCGAGCAGAGAGGAGCGCAGTGCATGTAGTGACATCATGTCAGAATCACAAGTAATAAAATAACTAACTTTATCAGTATGAATATAAACAATTAACATGGCTGTTAGTTCACACCATAGACTGTAAAAAAAGATGGACGCCCCTTCGCTTTTCTCCATTGGAGAGAACTGAAGCCGCCAGAGTCCCGATATGGCACTGACATCTTGGAACTTGAGTCTGCGCAGTAGCGATTTCGGGACCAGTCATGCGCAGTCGTGAGCAGGAAGTAAAGCCGCGAAAACAAGGCCCCGTCCAGGCCCCGCCCTCACTCTCGCTGAATCCCGCAATCACACGCCCCTGCACTTTTTTAAGTGGCCTCTGTCTGCTCCATCTGAACCAAAATTCAATTTTGATGTCCGCTGACCGAGTACCTCGTTAAGATAAGGTAAATACAACTACTTACCACATAGTTAAAAAGTAACACATTAATATATACTATACTGTAAAATGCGAGTACTTATGTGAGTATTTATATTACTTCAATTAAACAACTATCACAATTTGGTGGACAGCTAAATCAACTTCATATTTAGCTCATGCAGTCTGTTTTAGCTAAGTTAGCATCCTATACTTTATTGTTAACATGCATTCAATATGTTAGCAACTAGTTATTAATGCAACACACCTCTGCTTTCTCATAGAAGAAATGCTTTTTCTTTCTTTTTTTTGAATGGATTGTTAGTAGGGGTGTAACGGTACACAAAAATCACGGTTCGGTACCTACCTCGGTTTTTAAGTCACGGTTCGGTACGTTTTCGATACAGCAAAAAGAAAGAAATGCCAGAGAAATATCCTGTTTTTTAAAAGAAAAAATATTTTTTAAATAAGTGTGAGTTTTCCTACATCTTGAAACGTTCAGGTTTATAAAAGGGGGTCATCTTTGAAGGATGAACAAATAATGTTTTGGTCATCACATTAACAATAACATTTAAATATATATTTTAGGGCTGTCAAATGATTAATCACGATTAATCACATCCAAAATAAAAGTGTTTACATAATATATGTGGGTGCACTGTGTATAATTATTTTATATATATATAAATACACACACATGCTTGTATATATTTAAGAAATATTTTCATGTATATACTGTATATAGATTTATATATAATTTATATTATATATAAATATAAATATTTTATATATAAATAATATTTTTTTCTTAAATATACATGCATGTGTGTGTGTGTGTGTGTGTGTGTGTATATATATATATATATATATATATATATATATATATATATATATATATATATATATATATATATATACACAAAATAATAATACACAGTGCACCCACATATATTATGTAAACACAAACTTTTATTTTCGGATGTGATTAATCGTGATTAATCATTTGACAGCCCTAATATATTTATATAATATTTGAGTTTTGAAGTGCTGGAAAAAGATGTGTGAAGTACTTGAAAGCATTTCACTATTCCAGCCAAACTGGTTACAGTTAGTGTTACTATATTAAATCCATGGTGAATGTTGCTGGTCTGTGGACGTAAAGTATTACTAGTTCATTCACGGCACAATGTTTCTCCTGGTTTCCACGTCAGCGCTGTTTGATCTAATAGAGATCTACGGTTAATAACGGAGAAATGTGAATGCTTCTCTAGATCTCGCAGCGATGTTATAACTTCAGTGGCGAATTCAAATGTTTTCTTTACTGGATCTCTTAGCGCTGTGTAGTAACAGTGTCGCTTGATCGAGATCGGCTCGCGCTGCACAGATGTTGCTGGTCCGAACTGATAAACGATCCGTGAAGCACATAATGAGTAGCGCAGTTTCGTTCCGCTTTCACTACGCTTGCCATTTGATGTTGCGCAACGTTGTGGTGGTCGCGCTCGCGTCAGCGCAAATTTTGTCGGCAGGAAAAATGGTCCAAGGAATCCTTCGGTTTGTATGCGTACCGAACCGGAAGCCTCGAACCGAAACGGTTCAATACGAATACATGTACCGTTACACCCCTAATTGTTAGTCATTGTATTATTTTTTTCTTAAAAATAAGTTAATACATTTTCTTATTTTAGACAAAATGGAATCAAGAGACCGAACAACCTCCTCGCAGCAGGTATCATTCACCTCCACAGAGGCCAAGAGTAAGTAAAAATTACCTGTAAATATCTAAAAATATTGATGTATTGTGATTTCATCATGAGATTTTTAATTTGAGAATGCTATAAATCTAGATCTAAATACACTAAAATTTAAATAATTATATTTGATAAAATATAGAAAAATTAAAGATATTTTAAATTTCATTTAATATTACACCTGACCCTTTTTTTCCTAATGGTAATGTTGTTTTCTTTTTGTTTTACAACCATCAGGACCCAAAATATACATTATTGGGGACAGCTCCGTGGGGAAAAACATGCGAGGGAGACCATCGGGACCAACCTTGGTCTGAATGCCCAGATCCGGTGGTTCTGGGGTGGCGTTTTGGAGAAATCTCCTCTCCTTCTTTCGCCAGTGCCTTCGAGGAAGAGCTGTGCCAGATGTCCTGTTGGTCCACTGTGGCGGAAATGACCTTGGGACCACCAAAAGCATTAATCTTGTTGCAGTGATCAAACAGGACTTGCAAGACCTCCATCGGCAGTTCCCTCAGATGAAAATCATCTTCTCTGCCATCACACAGAGATGCCGGTGGAGGTCTTCTCAGCCGGAAAAAATAGACAAAGCCCGGCGCTTTAATAACAGTGTGATGTCTACCTTTGTTTGTCCTCTTGGAGGAAAGATTATACATCATCCTCAGATAAAGCATAGAGATCCTGGACAATTTTTGCGTGATGGAGTTCATTTCACCACTATGGGAAATTATTTGTTTTTAAAAAATATTGCCCGGTGTCTGAAAGAGCAAATCCAGTAGGGTGATGCTGGATTTGGATTTCCCACCAAAAGTTTTGGCATCAAAAGTAGTCCAGAAGTTTTATACTTTATGTGATGATTAATGTACAAAAGGTAGCCATCACACTATGTCACAGCTCTTCCTCTCCTTTCTTCTTCCTCCTTCTTTAAACCCCTTGCTTTACCCCAGCCATTCCACCTGAACCTTGACTTTCCTGAACAGCCGTAATCCTGATCCTTGAATTGATCCTTCAATTTTTCCCCACGGTGAATGTAGTCAGGAGTTTGTATGTGGTTGCATATTTTTGTATTAATAAATACTGTATATATTTAAATTTTTAAGTCTCTTTATTTTTTATTCCAGAGTAAATGTATTGGCTCAACCGAAAGGCCTCCACCTTACATTACATGAGGTTTTATTGTATTCTGTCTGTCAAAGAAAGCATACATTACTTTAAAAAATAAATTTCTCATACTCCTGGGAGGAAGACAGAAGATGTTTTTGTCTCAGATCAACTAGGATAAGGAAACATAGGAGAAGTTGATGACATTTTATAATTATTTAATCAGTATTGACCTGTCCATCTTGTCTATGTGTAACTTATTACTTTCTTATACCACACCTATTGCAGGTTTAAATGACAATATATTGTGTGGCCTTTTAGAATCTGATTTATTTCAGTTTTTCATTTACAAACAGATACTCCGATATTAAGGCAAAGAATCACATAAACGATATGGATGAGATCTACACATTTTGGTGAGTCCTCCATGTTGTCACGGGCTGGTGAACTAGGTGTGAGGTAACTGATGCTACCTACTGGACAGTTTGCAGGAATCTGAGAAACATAAAGCAGAGTGGTTTTACTAAGAGAGAGTTTGCAGATCAGTCACAGGAAAAATGCTATAAGAATTAGTCTACCCAAAGATATTATCTAATAATTTACTCACCATCATTAAGTATGTTTCTCTTCAGAATCTCTAATGAACCTGACAGGTACAGATACATTTATTTTATTTTATTTTTTTACACACCAGATCCAACAAACATTTCAACATACAGTAGGTGGCCTATCTCAGTTGAAAGCCCACTCACCACGACAAGGTGCAGGCCATGAGTGAGGACACAAGACAAGACATACTTGACAAACAAGACAAATGCAGACGGGACAAAACACAGATAAAGAAATTTAAAGTCAACTATATACAAAAATATAAATAATACAACAAAAATATAACATTTACATAGACGTAACATAAATAACTGCTTAAAGGGTACCTATTATGGCATTTAAAATGTTCCTAATAATGTTCTGGGAGTCCCCAACAACAGTTTTACATGCATGCAATGACAAAAAACACTTTTGTTGTCTTATAATATGCATTTATTTTTACCTGATTTGCTCACCGACTCCCTAATGATTCGTTTGACGACTCATTTGTCCAAACCCCTCCTTTGCGTGACGCTAATCGGCGGTGATTGGTCAGATGACCCAGTCAGTTATATTTTGCGTTAGCCCAAAGCTTAAACATATTGATAAAGCACTGCAGTACTACAATACGCTTCACATAATTTCACATATTTCAAAAAACAAAAAAAATGACACTGGAGACCTAGAAGCTGCTGAGCGTAACTCTCACTCTCTCACACACACACACACACGCACGCACACACACACACACACACACACACACACACACACACACACACACACACACACACACACACACACACACACATAAAAGCAACAATTATTAATAGTACTTACAGGTTGTGATTCGGAGGAGGAAGCTGATCCAAATAAACTTGGTATTGAACGTTCCTTCAGTATCAGCCGACTCGCGAATCCACACTTGAAAGCATTTGTGTTTGTGAAGCGATCGTCATTAAAATAACGCGAACACAGCTCAAGGTGGCTATACTTGTGTGGTATAGTTGTAAATATACACTCTAGCCACTGAGTCTTCACATGCTTGTCCCTGGGCAGTGAAAAAAAAAGTTTGCTTTTGATTCGCACTTCAGAACAGAGTCTCGTCGACATGTTGTTGTCAGTTTTCTCTGTCTGCTCGCCGCGCGCACTGAGTGGGCGTGTCGAATTCAAATAACTTGTACAAGTGATGTACGAAAGTTAGAGAAAATGCATCGTTCGTCTATCGATCGACACGCATGCAATGACAAAAAACACTTTTGTTGTCTTATAATATGCATTTATTTTTACCTGATTTGCTCAGCGATTCCCAAATGATTCGTTTGACGACTCATTTTTCAAACCCCGCCTTTGCGTGACGCTAATCTGTGGTGATTGGTCAGATGACCCAGTCAGTTATCTTTCGCGTTAACCCAAAGCTTAAACATATTGATAAAGCACTGTAGTACTACAATACGCTCTATTCTTTATGACAACTCCAATAACAACGACAAACATTTTACATATTTCAAAAAACACACACACACAGCTTGGAGACCTAAGCGCTGAGCGTAACTGATACACACACACACACACACACACACACACACACACACACACACACACACACACACAGTTTGGAGACCTAAGCTGCGTTGAGCGTAACTGACACACACACACACACACACACACACACACACACACACACACACACACACACACACACACACTTATTGAGCATGCTACAAAAACCCTTAAAAGCAACAATTATTAACAGTACTTACAGGTTGTGATTCGGAGGATGAAGCTGATCCAAATAAACTTGGTACTGAACGTTCCTTCAGTATCAGGCGACTCGCGAATGCGAATCCACACTTGAAAGCATTTGTGTTTGTGAAGCGATCGTCATTAAAATAACGCGAACACAGCTCAAGGTGGCTATACTTGTGTGGTATAGTTGTAAATATAAACTCTAGCCACTGATTCTTCACATGCTCGTCCCTGGGCAGTGAAAAAAAAGTTCGCTTTTGATTCGCACTTCAGAACAGCTCGTTGACATGTTGTTTTCACTGTTTTCTGGCGCGCGCAATGAGTGGGCGTGTCTTATTCAAATAAGTTGTACAAGTGACGTACGAAAGTTAGAGAAAATGCATCGTTTGTCTATCGATTCATATCAGCGACTCAGAGTCGACTTTTGAGAGACAATAACTTTGTATACGGTGAACTTTCATATTTAAAACTTTGCAGGATGTTTTTGTTCACTTAGATCTATGTTACACACTACATGAAAGGTAATTTTCAAAATTCCATGATAGGTACCCTTTAAACTTATTTACATGAAAGTGCAGTAAAACATTAATTTATGTTTAAGTGCTTCCTGTGATCAAAAAGCTTATGAGGAATCTAGTCAATGATTCAGTCCTTTTTATGCGGACTGTAAATCATCACCAGCAGCAACAGAACTTCAGGAGGATATGGACCCGTTCACACCACAAGCAACAAATGTCGCTGGGTGTCGCTTTGATCGTGGCCCTGTGTCACTATACAGGGTGTTTAATAATAACTGTTATTTAAATTATACAATTAATTATATATTATAATATATATCATATATTTTCTTATTATTGATTTAATTGCATTATTAATAATAAACTATGTGAAAACATATGCATATTCTAATAATTCTAATAAATAAATAACTAGTTGTGTCATTACCATGCTCATGGTGTGAATGGGGCTGAAATCATCAATAGCAGAGGAGTAATTTGGTAGGTGGTAATAGGTGACGGCGACAAATATACTGAAATTACTCACCATAAAAATGGATCAATTTAGTCTGCTGTCTGCGAACCATCTTGCCAGATTTTACCATTTCAGTTTTCCTTCTTGCAAAGTGGTTAAATCTGACTTTGCAATACCACAAGGTGGCCATCTTCACCAGAACATGAATGTGGTTCACTTCAACACATGTATCAAACATATGGTTGTGGAGATGTGGGAAAAGATCTTTATCAGCACAATCGGCAAGAACCTAATTGACAATGGTCAATGTGACTCCTCGTCCACAGGGAAGCTCACCTCCAGTTGTTTTGATCCCCCTCAGAATGCATTTCTCTGTGGCCAGACACACAGACACCATGCCTGGTGATGGTTTCTGCAGACCGAATGAAATCATAGATGAATGAAATCATGTCCAGCACCATCAGTTGTCAATGCCTGTGAGCAAGGCAAGCAGGGGATTTTCTCTTTCATCTTCTTAACCACAAATCATGTGATGTCGCTGCCTCTGTATTCAGAAAGACTGCATACATCTGGGAGGTCAGGAATGGTGTCATCTTCAGGCACACCCACTTCCATCAACTCCACTTTCATTCTGCGGGCAACATTTACAGCTGCAGGTGTTGAGTTGAGAATGTAAGTGCTGTCTCGAAGGAGACAGTTGCCTGTGCCTGCTTTCACTTGGTGTCTCACAAGTAGGTGTTTGTATGCTCCCTGGCATTGGGGTTGTCATTGTGCCCCCCCTTGCTCTTATGGCAGAAAAGAAGAGCTCTAAGTGGTTCTGACTAAGTTTGTAGGTCAGAAGATATCTGCATGGTGCATTGGCCCTCTCAACAAGATCATGGTAGATATTGAGTGCACATCCAGGTGAACTTTCAATTTTTGCTTCCACCATTGTATACAAGCCATCTTTAGCCTTTTCCCAAGTCGCAGACCTTCTTTCTCCTGAAGTTCATTGAGGGCTTCAAGGTACTTCCACTTAATCTTCCTTCCATCTTCTGTCTCAAATTCTAGTGATGCAGCAAAGGCATTCTGAAGAAGCTTTAGCATGTGGCATGCATCCAAGAACACATGTACTTTATGTGCAGGGTCCTCAGGATGCAAGAAGTAGGGCTTTATGTTGTTGATATTTAGGTCAGCGCCAAGTTCCCTATCATGCTCAAGTTGCTTGTGGGGGCATCACACGTAAGTGAGACAACTTTAACACCAACCTCATGAAGCCAGCTAAGGCTCTCCCTTATGACATTTGCCTTCTCTTTTCCATCCAATACCTGTGATGAGGAAGTATGCTATGGGAATTTTCCATGACTTGTTGACAGCAACAACCATGAGTACTAAGGCCTGGGTGGCCAGTGTGTTGTCAATTTCTCCAGTCCCAATGTCCACATAGCCATGCAACTGGTCCCCTGCAAATTCAGTCATCTTGTGAATGTACATTTCATCCATCATTAGGGCACAGACTGTTTCTTTTCCTATCTCTTTGTTTGCCTGTACATGACTTCGTAGTACTGTGAAAGACGCCACAGTAAATCCAGGATCGGCTGATATGCTGCTGTACCAATTGCGGATGGTGTGACTGTGTGGCAGAGCCTTTTGAACATTGTCACGGACATACTCATATACCATTGGGGAGTAAAAGTGCAGTGTGGTGGAAAACTGCTTCAGCTCCTCTGAGTACTTTGCTGGCTTTTCCCCCTGCTGTATTGTCCGCAAGATGTGTTTTCGCAATTCATTCATTGACTCAAGCAAAGAGGCACATTGATTTTATATTAACAGCTTTTTCCTGTGTTCTTTTATGAACCTCTTTAAATAGACACGCCAGTAATCAGTGTAATTGGAAAGAGTGGAACAATTTTTATCATTATAAGCCAAACAAATACCTTATAGGAAATAAACAGCATTGTAAATAAAAAAAGGATTTATACACACATATATATACTATGTGTGTGTGTGAAAACGGTCAAATAGGAAAAATTATGCATGAAATTTCAAAGTGAAGGCTTAAAATAGACCCTACAGGTGAAACTCGAAAAATTAGAATATCGTGCAAAAGTTATTATTTTGATGATTAACTACAGCTTATAAAAACCCCAACATTCAAAATCTCAGAAAATTAGAATGTTACATGAAATAAAAAAAAATAAAAAATAATTTTAAACATTCCACATCTTTGGAATTCTCTCCCACCTCACATTCGTCACCTAGACTCTCTTCTTCAATTCAAATCTCAACTTAAAACTCATCTGTTTAGATTAGGGCTGTTTTCGACTAAGGATTTTCATAGTCGAATCTGATTCGTTAGATTTTGCCGTAGTCGACTGATAGTCGAAACTTCCATTTCAAACAAAAGAGCTCAAAATAAATAAAAGAAAAACATGGTGTGTAACAAATACCTTTTATTCATTTAAAGCTAGATGAACAAAACATATCACACATAGGTAAGGGTCACCAGACGTCCCGTTTTTCCCGGGACATATTTCTACTCTAATTTTAGTGTCCCGACTTAGGCTATTATGAAAAAAATCATTATTTGTCCTTTATTTCATCGTTAACATATATGTATTTTTATATATTATAGGTTTCGTTGAATACGCGCAAGACAGAGAGCGCGAGAGACCTTGCATGTGTGCCAAGGTCATTTTCGTAAACTAAAACTGAAACTAAGACTAAAACTATTGGTCAAAAAACATTTTCGTAAACTGAAATAAAATTAAAAATTCATAATAAATGAAAAACTAAAACTAAACGAAACTAACAACAGTTACTGAAAAATAAATAAAATAAAAATAAACTGAAATAAAATAATAATTAGCAAAAATAAATAATCGTTTTCGTGATTAATAAGCTCTTTACTTCAGCGGAAAAATCTGACCTGTGGCTGTTTAAGGAAATGCCTATGGCGCTTCATACGCGTGAAGTTGCTGAGGCGATTAACCGCTATCCTCTGACGAACTCAATGAAGAACCGTGACGAACTCAATGAAGGACCGTAACGTAGAACACATCGCTAGTGCATAGCGGCTGTTCATAAAGGATGCATCTTTTGTGGTGGAATGCCGTTTCATTTGCGAGACGCGGTGCAACACCAAAACAAGTTTGTCAAGCACAGAAAAACTTTAATGTTCTTGGGCTGGCTACTGTATGTTTGAGATGTCATGTTTTCATGAAGGTTGAAAGGCTGAAAGGTGCTGTTATTATCTTTGTTTTTACAAAACATTTAATGCTAATAATATTATTATCCTTCTTATGGAGACATTTCCCCCGCAATGTAGGCTATGGAATACCAAAGACACGACACACACACACACACACACACACACACACACACACACACAACACAACACAACACAACACAACACAACACAACACAACACAACACAACACAACACACTCTCTCACTCTCTCTCTCTCTCTCTCTCTCTCTCTCTCTCTCTCTCTCTCTCTCTCCTCTCTCTCTCTCTCTCTCTCTCTCTCTCTCTCTCTCTCTCTCTCTTTGTGGGGACTCTCCATAGACTTAATGTTTTTTTTTCTCCTAAACCTGCCCATCACCCACAACTGTCTGCATTTTTACATTATAAGCTTGTTTCACTCACTCACTCTTTCCTAATGGTTCTAATGGTTTTTAACATAGGCCTAATGGTCTCCTTACACTGATGAGTTAGTATGTTTCATCTTTTTGGTTTAAGATTGAACAAAGCACCAAATAAATGGAACTTAAAAGTACACAAGAACAGTTATTTTATATTTATTATTAAGATGTCTGCACAAGAGTTAACTGTAATCTGTGCAAACATTACACTTAAATGAAACTTCTCGCTTTGGTCTACACTGGAAGTGTACTGCTTGCTCTGCTAAACTATAATTACTAAAACTACAACTGAAACTAAATAAAAACTAAAATGAACAAAACCATTAATGAAACTAACTAAAACTAAACTGAAATTTAAAGCAAAATTGAAAACGATATTAAAACTAAACTAATTTAAAAAAGCAAAACTATAATAACCTTGGTGTGTGCTAGAGTCCACATTAATTACACGCGCGCAGGACAGAGGGAGAGAACGCGAGAGACCTTGCGTGTGTGTGCTAGAGTAGGCTACTCATTAATACGCACGCGTCTTCCCCCAAAATTATAATAATAATATAGGGTTTATGTTTGTATTGACAAAAGAGTGGTAGAACTGTTTGTTTGTTTTTTGTTTGTAAAGTTAACAAGCCTTACCCGTTTCAAATGAGCCGGTTGTCATCGTGTGATATGAAAGAAGCTGCTGGCACAACTTGCAATTAACTTTCTTTGGGTCATCTTTAACCTTCTCGAAATACTCCCACACTTTTGATGATTTTTTAGAAGCCATTGTGAGTCAATAAATCCGTAAATGCTAACAAATGTGGTCCAGACGTTACAGGCATGTAGTGTGCTGCAGCTGCTCATTCATTGCATACCCCGCGCCTATTTTGAAATAACGAACTTGAGAGCGCAAAAGACGCGATATGTGAACAGACCCCCTACTATTCGACTAAGAGGTTCATAGTCGAATCAGACCTCTCCAAATCGAATCGTCGAATCCTCGACTATTAGAAGTAATCCATAGTTTAGATTAGCTTACTCAACATAGATTTTCATCGGGATTTCATTTTACTTAATTTTTTTGATTGTACTTATTAATTTGATTTTACAAATGATATTATTGTTGGGATAGTATTAATGTTCTGTTTTAAATTTGCTCTGTAAGGTGTCCTTGGGTGTCTTGAAAGGCGCCCTGAAATAAAATGTATTATTTTTATTATTAAACACAGAAATGTCAGTCCTCTGAAAAGTATAATCATGCATATGTTTATAGTTATATATATACTAAATATATTAGTTTCATCTTTTAACTTTAATTACTGAAATACATGAGGTTTTGCACGTTATTCTAATTTTTCCAGTTTCACCTGAATACTTAAATCACTATTTTTTTTCCTTCTTGGACAACCAACCAATCACAGTCTTCAAAAGATTGTGTCATACATAGCAACGGGGTCAACCCCGCCTCCTCACTAAGATAAAAGTTTTTGTCTTTTCCTTACTCAGAGTTGCTCTCAGATCGATCCCGAATCGCTCTTAACCCTCTGGGGTCTGAGGTTTTTTTGGGGTCCTTGAGATGTTTTGACATGCCCTGACATTTGTGCTTATTTCAGCTACTTAAAACATACTATTTACCAACATATAAATTTGCTGTATTCAGCACAAAGTCTGCTACAATAATATGTGAGCAAAATGGATGTACATGTTTGCATTTTATAGAAAAATAATAATATGCGTGGTTAGTACGTTTTTGGGGGAAAAAAAATGTTACCGCAATAAGGCTATATAACACATAATGAATAGTTGTCCACAAGACTTTTAAATTACTATTCTTGTAGGCTAGAATTTTTTCTTCAAAATGAAGTGAAAATCATTTTGGCCACTCTTTCAGAAACATCAATATAACGATTTGAATTTCTTACATCAGTTTTTGGGTCAGCAGTGCTGTATGCGTGGGAGTGTTAATGCCCATAAATATTAATGTGATTTACACCTGGGAAGACTAAAGACACTCCCCCAATGGCTAATGGCCCAAGGTGCTGTGAGGCAGCCTGAACTAAGAATGATTCACTGATGAATAAAAAGTTAAAAAGAACAGCATTTATTCAATTTTTTTTATATAATTTTATATATATATATATATATAATATATATATATATATATATATATATATATATTATATATATATATATATATATATATATAATATATAAAATGTATATATAAAACAAATGCATTCAAAGAATCTTAAAAAAAACTATCACAGGTTAAAAAAAATTAAGCAGCACAACTGTTTCCAACATTGATTTTTAAAAAAATAGAATCAGAATGATTTCTGAAGGCTGATGGTGACGATGTAAACACAATTAGGCTACATTACATCTGTAAAATATTACATCTATGCACTTACTCAGTATGATTCTCGATCGCACTGAGCACTCCAGCCACATTCCTAAAAAACAAAACAAAAAAACTGTTAGCACATTATCCAAAGTAAACTGATGGACAATTAAGATGCACAATGTATCTGTTGATGTATGGAGAAACATCTATTTAGACCGCACGCATTTACTGATACACTCAATGAACGGCTGTACCTAATACAAATAAAACATCTCCAGTTAACTAGCAGAGCATTCATTTAGTTTGCTCTTAAATAGGAGATCTAGCACAAAAATGTTTTGTTTTTGAACTCAAGCTGAGCGCTCGTGTCTGCTGCTATCAGTGTCATGGAGTCAGTGTTCTCTTGTGGCGGCGCGCGCGCAGTCTTCACTCGGATGCGCTCTTCAATCTATCACCGTTGCGGACACTATTCATTCCGGTGAAATCACAAAATAAAATGCACACAAACGTGTGTCCTTGATATAGACTGTAACCACTGATGAACATATTCGGTTTTGATGAGAGAAAAAAAACTATACTGAGGGTGGATTCGAACCCGTAACCTCTGACGCGCTTGGCGAAAGATCTGCCGCTAGACCACTGAAGTACTCAAACAAAACATGCGGATCGATATATTTTACTAAATCATTATAACCTAAGCAGTTATTTAAAAAGTTTACACCGCCTACGCGAATGTTAGGGATATTGTGAGGTAATATTTCCTATGTCAAAACTAGGCAAAATATAGTCTGAAAATGCATTTGAGCTCTATGATCAGAAAAGGAATTATAACACTAAACAACTTACTCCGAACTTGTATCCTCGGCGGGGTCAGTTCGTTCTTCAAAATGCAGCCGTTCGTCGTCCAAGTCTCAAATTCCTCTGAGGAAAATGTGAATTCGTCCCCACCCTCCATAATACTCTGAAGGAGTAGCGTGCTGCCATCCTCAAAACACGATGAACTATCGGTGAATGATCTGATGAAGAAACTTGCCGCATGTGCTATGCATAGATCGCCTATTTACCATGTGAAAAGCGTTGGGGGCGTGGTGGTCTCAGCTAATTAAAGATAATGAAGGGAGAATGAAAAAACTGTATCTCTCCTTGGTTTCAAATGGATTACATAAACTGGACATTTAAAAACAAAAAAAATAATTACTTCATTTAAAAGAAGAGAATTTCAGCTTTATAAAGAGAAATCTCTCGTATCTCTGTGACAAGTATTGACAGAGTTACAGTTACTTTTTCGGACGCGTTTCAGAATGGACTTCACTGACAGAGAGAAGGCAAAACACGCATCATGTTTATTTTTCTTTATTTGACGAAAAGCACAACACTTTGTTTTTATTGTGAGTACCCACAAAAAAAAATACACACTTAACAGGATCTAATGATGTACAACACTTATATGTAAGATCAAAATCAACAGAGTAATTTGATCCTCTTTTGCACTGATAAGGAAAAAAATCGAGCTCATCACGCCCGCATGACGGCCGACCCCAGAGGGTTAAATGATTTGATGAGGGGGAGGGGCGATTTTTTGCAAAGGCCCTAGAGTTCCACAATTCAGGGCCCCGCGTCAGGGGCCCCTGGGGAGTCGGAATCTGAAGTCCCGAGGTGCCATGAACCTCCGTTTGCGTACGGGCGCCGTCCCTCGGGCCATTTACAGAAATGTTGGTTTTGTGGACGGCGGTCTCTTTTTTTGGCCTTTCGGCCCCTGAACGAGGTCCCAGGGCCACCAAACTTTTCCAGGGGATCCCACTGAGTCTTGCTAAACACGTTTCATTAAAATATTTCGAAAGCAAAAACCATTAAGCTAAGCTTAAAAAACCTATTTTCCCACCAAATAGTGGTTTCGAGGACACTCATTTTTATCCAAACTAAACACTGAAAATTAGTTTAAATTACTTGAAAATTAGTGTGATGTGTTCAATAGAGTGTACTTAGTACAGTAGAGGTGGTTTAATCAAATAAAATTAAAAAAAATCTCCAGTCACCATCCACAATGAATGGGCTCATCACGAACGGGGCATAAGAAACGCTTAGAAAGTGGCTAGGGCCCTCAAACTCTGGGGCCCCACTCGAGGTCACCAGACGACGGGGTCCTGCGACCTTCCGTGTCCGTATGGCAGCTTGTTTCGTTAGTTTGACCTTTTCGACTCCTGTCAGTTTTAAAATGTGCTTTTTTCACCCTTTTTCGACCTTTCGACCACTGAACGAGGTCCCAGGGCCACCAAACTTTTCCGCCCGCACCAGGGGGCCGTGGAAAGACGGAAAACGTCCCCCCCTAGTCGATCGGCCATTGCAAAGCGGTGTCCACGAAACCACTATGGCAAAATGCATTAATTTAATGGGCGAGTAGGATTTTTACAAAAATGTCCCAGGAGCCCCAAATTCGGCAAGCTGACCCCTTGGCCCTCCCTGAGCGACATACCGAAAGCACCAGGCTCTAGAGCAAAGTCAAATATTTCTTAGCCTCTGTGCAGAATTTCTCTCTCAGGGCTGTTTAGCTCTCAGACTGAAAAGGCCTTTTCAGGCTTTTAAATTTTTTTATGGGGGAGGGGCGATTTTTTGAAAAGGCCCTAGGTTTTCACGCTTTGGGTCTGTGCTCCTGTCTTGTGAAGAAATAATCAATATGGGTTTCATGACCTTATTTCAGTGACAATTCTTTTTAGTTTTTTCACAAACTACGCATAAACATCATTATCTCAAAACTACAAACTTTTACCTACATGCTGCTGACATGTTATTGTAGCAGAGTTTGTGCTGAATACATTGTTATAAGACTTTAGCCATGAAAATGTCACAAGTAACAGAAATAAGCACAAATGTCAGAGCATGTCAGAACACCTTCAGGACCCAGAAAACACCTCGGACCCCAGAGGGTTAAAGAAAAACTGGTTAAATGGGTTCCAACAAAACACCATTTTTAGTGTCAGTTTTCCTAATGGGGGTGATCAAAAAACCATCACTTCGTGATTACTGGAGCACAGACCCATGCTCTTGACACCATTTTTCATGTCTTTGTTTTCACAGGACCGCTTCCTTCTGCTCCTCCGCTGTCTTCACTTCTCAAACAATGCGACAGCAGTTTTCAACCACCCGCTGAAAAAAAAATCAGACACATATTCACTACTCTCCCCTCCTCTTTTCGTCACATTTTTGTGCCATACAGGGATCTGTGTGTAGTCTCTGATGAAGTGGAAAGGCAGGCTGGCATTTCGTCAGTTCATTCCATCTAAACGGCACAGATTTGTGGTCAATTTATTTTGTTTTGTGCAATGTGCTCAATGGTTATGTGCTGGACATAATCATTTACTCTGGATCTACCACTGACATCCAACATTACCAAGGACTTGGGATTTCTGGGTCTGTTGTGATGAGACTTCTAGCACCTTACCTAAAAAAGATGAGGTGGAATTAAAGGAAAATGGATCTCAGTTGGCAGTAAAATGGCATGACAAGAGGGATGTTCATGTCCTTAGCACAGTCCACCCAACTGGTATGGCAGCCATATCACATCACTGGGAAACCAAAGATGAAGCCATTCTGTGTGATGGAGTATAACAAAAAGATAGGGGCAGCTGACAAAGCTGACATGATGACTGGTTTTCTTGAATGCCCCAGAAAGTCTACCAAGTGGTACAAGAAGATCTTCTTTCACCTACTTGACACTGTTTTACTCAACAGCCACATCGTCTACCGGCAAATTACTGGTGAGAAATGGATACAAATCATCTAATAATAACTATAAACAAGATAAAAAGTGATAAAATTTTCAATGAATGTAATCTAAAGTGTTAAATTTACAATAATAAACAGACACACTGTCACAAACTATTCTATACTCTTCACTCCCTATTGATGCGCTCTACTATGAGTAGGAAAGGAAATCACCTCCCTGCAATTCAGGACGTACCTGATGAGAGGGCTGCTAGAGGAGTACAGCACATTGCGGTAGAAGATGGGCCTAAAGGAAGGAGAGGAACTGATTATGCCCACCCAGGATTCAAATCCAGTTGCTCCTCCTGCTTTGTTAGATGTTGTCAGCTGTGGTTGCAAAGCCGGGTGGAAACCAGTACCAGTTATTGTTCCTGCAAATGCAATGATTGGGTATGCAGCAACATACTTACACAACACCAAGAACACAAAGAGAGAATGAAGGGTCTGGAGAAGATGATGACAGAACAGACGAGGATAGTGAAGATGATGTGGCTGCCTTTTGTTAATTAATTGTGAGGCATAGCAGTTTGCCTGAAAGTGGTAGCGAGTTTGTGCTTTGTTTGGTGTGGAGATGAGACCAAGGCTCTCGGTTAGCCTTGCGTCTTTTAACTCATGCGTCTGGCGAAGTTTTAACTGGGTCCTCGTTGGATCTTGACCAACCTGGGCCAACTTGCGGGCTTGTCTTGTACGGCATGTATATAGTGTATATTTGTACATAGTTCGTTGATCACACATGGTGATGGGCTTAGGTGATGTCATCTCATTGGGTGTCTTAAAGAGCTACCCCATTAATATGTATCATACTGTTGCAGGATCCAAGTTATAACAAATTCCCGCATTAATTTTTCCTCCAGAAATGCATTACATTCAGCCTAACAAAGATTCATCATTTATCCAAAAAGCAATTTTGAATCTTCAAAAGTGTCCGGAGGGGATTCAGCCTCACTACACCCTGAAAACAATGCATCAACATTCACAAGAGCACTCAAGATTCTGAAATTTAAAATTATTTTGTTTACCATAAAAATAACCTAAAATTATGCCTAAAAGTAATCAAAATTTGCCTAAATAAATCAAAATATGTAATAAAATTAGCTCTTTAAAGAGCAAATTTTGATTACTTGCAGGCATAATTTTAGGTTATTTAGAAATGAAATTAGCATCCTCTTAAACCACTCACATATTCTAGAGATTGGCCATACAGTGCAAAATATCTGGTCAAAATGGGTGATTAAGCTAATAATGCTAATTGTGCAAATTGCTCCACATATGCAAATTAGCATCCAACCGTTTCTGTATGCTGGGGACCCATACTTCACATTTCTGCAATAAAATGTTGGAGTACTCAACATTTCCAGGTTAGTTGGCTACTAGACTAAAATGAGATGACTGGAGCATTGCTGCACATTCTGTGCCTCAGGGATGAGACGAGGGGGGCATGTCAGACCTTTGCCATTGTTCCAGGCCACGCCATCGAGACCGAGTCTTTGCTGGAGACTGTTCATCTTTGTTTCAAAACTTTTTTTGTTTTTGATGTTAAATACACAAAGCAGTGTCTCTCCGCCTGGGAGTTTCTCCAGCATGCCGTGTTTTCTGAGAAAAAGATTTCTCCTCTATAAAATTTGAGGACAAAAGTTGATCCAGGCCCACGTGATATTTAGTTGAATTTTAAATGTTTGTTGCTGTTCTTTATCAACACAAATTAATAAAAGAAATCGTAATCGTACAAGAGTTCAAATGTGACCCTGCCTGGGAAAACCCAGCTAAAGTCTTTTTTTTTTGTGATTCTAGCTACATTTTCTAGCTACATAAAATCATCCTACATAATGTAAAGAACATTCTGTGAAAATATAACCTTGATATCTTTAATATTGACTGAGTAAGGCTACGCGCTTCAAGTGTATAACTAGACGCGGACATGCTATTCGTGCCTGGTGTGAACGCACAGTAACGTGTAATTAAAATAATTACACGTTTCAAAGGTAAACGTGATAAAATCATGTAGGATAAGCATGAAATTCAACAAATTAACATTTGTTAAATTCAGTCATGTTGAGATAACGTGAATCAATATATTCAGACTGATCTTGCGCCGAAGATGGACTAGCGAGATGACAAACCATCTGGCGTGCCGCGTGCCCAGGAAAATAACGAGATTATCACGTGAAGAACTTGCCTGGCGTGCCTGGAGGTAATTTGGAAAAGGTTAGATAAAAACTTTAAAGATAAAAAAAAAAGATTTAAAAGTAGTTATAGTTCTCAGAGTTGAGCAAATCTACTGATACTTTATTTATTTACTTTGTTAAATTTGGAATTTTGGCTAAAAAACAATAAGAAAACTTGTACCTTCTGTTTTGTAGTTTAAGTACACCAGCAGATTAAACTACAGGTGTTAGCAAGTGCAAATCATTAAGAGGAATGCGAGTAGACAGGGCCCCATTTCCCAGTATATCAGTGTTCAGCTCATCTAGGTTTTTTTTTGTGCTCTGTTTTATTAACAAATGTTCCCTCTGATTCAAGGTCCAGTCTATTGGCACTTAAGGAAAGCTGTGTGCTGAATTATTTTTTTCTTCAGTTTCTCATAAGAAAATTAAGACTAACCTATGTTTAAGTTTTTTGAGTTTAAACATTTACATATTTCGGGAGTTAAACTTGATTGTAAGATCTCCATTTGTCTTGTTTTTACCCTTGATGCCAACCACACTGTAGACATTGTTGAAACTTGTTTAAAAAAATATCCCTAGCGACGTTTCAATGTAGAAACATTTTAAATATATACATGTAAAAAAAATTCTAACTTTGGTAAATATTTTTTATTAACTTCTGTGTGAGTTCACCATCACATAAACCACTGGTGTAAGATGTACAAAGTGAAAAGTTAAGAGTAGATTAAGTGGGATGCGAGTGAGAGGGCCCATTTCCCTGTATTATCATAACAGACTTGAGATATATGCCCTTGTGTTATCAATAAGCAACTGCACTGTGTAAAACAATGTACATTATAATTTTGGAAATACAATTTGATTGCACCTTTTCTCATTTGTTGTTTCCACCATTAGAGTTTGTTAAAAAGGTTTTAATTTATTAACACTCAATCTATTCTTTTAATTAATGTAATTAAATCATGGAAAGGATTTCCACGTGATTAAATGGCTTTCTTTCAGCATTAAGCACTTTTGTTAGGATAACTTAAATTGCATACATTGGATCAACTTTATTAGCTAGTGTAATTGTACTACTGTAAAATAAGTTGGATTCAACTATGTTTAATTAAGTTGAATGCAAATTAGTTGGTCCAAAACATTGCAAATTAGTTGGGCTGACACTATTAAATAAAGCTGTGCCCAACCATAGTAAGTTGAATCAACCTTAATAAATTAAGTTGACCCAATGTAAGTACATTAAATTGGAATAACAGAATTGCATAATGCTGAAATAAAGCAAGTTAATCATGTGGAAATCCTTTCCATGATTTTTTTTTATATTCATTCAAATAGTTATTTTTTGTGTATATATAACAAAACTTTATTCTGTTATGCAATGTCCTTCAAGATATATTATGTTGTACCATAATAAACTTGCATGCTGCAGCACTTTTATTTCTACAAATTTAATATAGATCTTAAAGGAGCATTTCACCCATTTCAACATTAATCTTTATTGAAAGTGGATCATATATGTAGTTGAAATGTAAAAGAATTTTTGAATTTGGTGCCCTCTTAAACGAGAAATGACTTAATAAATAACTAATAACTGAATGGCACATTTGTATGTAAGACAACAACTCCCACAATGCACCACATTGCAAAGCTCCGCAAGCTACTCCCACTAATCCAGAACAGCGCTTGCGCAAATTAGCTATGTAGGCTAATATCTAACTAACGTAAGATGTTTGTTTTGATAGAGCAAATTTTTAACTGATACTTTGACTGCTTTGGCAGAAAAAAAAAAAGTTAGACAGTAATAAAAACAGGTAAATTGCTGAAAGAAACATCTGGAATTTGTATCAAAACCATAGTTTAATTTTTGGCCTTAAATTGTGAACAGATAACAGGTGTACCTTAAATTTTCATAACTTCA
This sequence comes from Chrosomus eos, assembly GCA_036326025.1. NCBI lineage: Eukaryota > Metazoa > Chordata > Actinopteri > Cypriniformes > Leuciscidae > Chrosomus > Chrosomus eos. Next base: position 93,766 of record JAZAVI010000410.1, on the reverse strand, counting down.
CTCAAGACTACCGTACACAAGGGATAATGGAGAAGAGTCAATGAGACCTGAAGAAAATCCGGTTCCAAAGGAGGAGGTTAAAAAGACTGGATGATTTCGTGACCATTTACAAAAAGATGCTCCTTGAATATGCAGATGTGGAAAGATGCAGGAAGTATGGTAATTAAAGTCAGTTCAGTGAAAGCACTTTGTAGTTTACCCTGATCACAATTTAAAAACAATATGCTTGATTACAGATATTATATGGAAAATGTGCAAATATGTGGGTTTGTATTTGACAAAATATATATATTTCCCCAGTCATTTAAAGTGTAAATGGAGGTTTGGAAGAAAAGCCGGAAGCGTAAAGGGGTGTATGTTTCACCATTAGTGATGGACCTGTTAATTTAAGGTCATTATTAAAAGTTGTAATGATGCTGACATACACAAACACATTATGATTTTAGGCACATCTACATTCTAATTTTGTCTTGCATTTCTTTCTAGAATATAAAATGACTGAAGTAACTGTAACAACACCTTTTGCTATTGTTGTCTGACCAAGAGTTTTGTTTGCCGTCATGCTTAGTAAATTTTCACCACATCATTTTTTTTGACAGAAAAGAAGAGAACAACCTAAAGTAATCCAAACACAGGTTATTTCAGTTATATTAATATTATTTTATTATTGAGTTTAAGTATTATATGCATGCTTTATTATGGTAAAATTAGTTGAAGTCATTATATTGTTATATACACTCTTAAATAGTTTCATTCTTCTGTATTTTACATTCAAGGTTTGCATTCAAGATCTATAGTACATTATTTTATAATTTATTTTGTGACGTGAAAATATGTAATCGAAAGGGCACATAAATCTTTAAATTTTTATTATTAGAATTCACAAGACATGGTCACATGTGTTGCTCGATCGACATCCACTATGACGGAACATCAGGAGGACACAAAGGGTACCAACAATGACCCTCCTTCACAGGTGATCTTAATAAATGTATTGTCAGCACAGTAAGTACGTAATTGTTTCAGATATATGTGATGCAGAATCTTCTAAAAGTTTTTAAACTTCTAAAGTTTATAATTAAAATAAACTTATTTAAAAGAGACTTTTTACATCAAAAATTAATTCCAGCAAATTAGCTGTTTATGTAACCGCAATTGTCAGATACATCGACGCAAAAGGACACGCAAGTGGTAATCAGGCATGTGATTGGCTAAGGACAAAAAAGCAAGAAAATATACTGAGACCGACCCACCCCGCCTATAAAATTTAGTCTAGAAAAATCACAAGTGCAAAATAATTGTATAAAATCTGAACATTTAGTGAAAAAAACATTATTTAGTGGGGTAATTATTTAGTTATCTTAAACAAGATAAAAATCAGAAAGATCAATTATTATATATGTCTACTATAAAATTAAGACATTTTTTAAATGTATATCACAGCTGTTTAATGAGGCAGCAACATATGATAGATAGGATAGAACAAAAGGCTATTAATAATCTTTCTATTTACAGTATTTAAATGATTAGCCAACATATTTATCAAGTGTATCCACAAGTTTCCTACTTACCATGGGGCCTTCAGTCATTCAAGATATAGCGATCCAAACTTGCTAACGATGTGGGAACACAACCTCAACAAAATTAAAAAGGGTGAATTTAACCGTACATTTACCCTCCGCAGTAGATGGTTGGGAGGATGACATGAAGAAGTGGCCTCGTATCACGTATGGTAGCATTTTTAGCTATTTTGTAGATTCAGTAGCCTGTTTGTTTGTTTGCTTTATTTAGATAGGGAAAGATACAAATAACATAGGTACACTTTAACAGTGATCTGATGCATGTATCAATGTTTTTAGCCAAAGCTAATTTACAACATTTGTCCCTAGAAGGGCTTTTTGGTAAAATGTAATACATGCAATACAATATGTAAACAATGCGATAAGATAAGGGCTTTTTGATAAATGCAATACGAGGATAAAAATAGTAATACAAAAAAAAAATATATATATATATATATATATATAAAAAATACAAAAGGAGCAGAGTCAACAAGGACTAAATATGTGAACAACACTGTTCCTGAATTAACCACAATTTGGTTTTTTTTTTTAAAGATATCTAGTGTCGGGATGCATTTCAGATGATCTGGCAGAGAATTCCACAATTTTGCCCCTTTCACTGAAACAGAAGCCTGAGCAAATGATGTTCTACAAAAAGGGATATTACAAGTGACTTTAAAAGCGGATCTGGTCGGTCTAGTGCTTTGCCGTCTTATTATTATTTTGCAAAGCGGTAGTGGAGCAACATCATTTAAACATTTGAAAATCAGCTTAACCAGATGCAGAGAAATAAAGTTAACAAAACTTAAAATCTTGTATTTTGTTTGAATTTGACAGTGATGGTACCTTATTCTCTTCTTATCCAAAACTTTCAAGGCTCTGTTGTAAAGACACTCTATAGTTTCGACTGATGATTGATGAGCTTGAGACCATGCGGTTATACCGTAAGATATATGTGAAAGAATCATAGAATTAAAAAAGGTAAAAGCGCAATCAAGAGTAAGACAATTTCTAATCAGCATAAAGCAGCTCAAATTGGCCCTAATGGTTTTATCGATTTTCTTAATGTGACTTTTGTTATTCAGCTGATAATCTATATTTATTCCAAGATACTTTACTTCAGGTACTTGTTCGATAAGTTCACCCTTAATTTTTATGTTCAAAAGTTGTGCTGGAGGTAGTTTTTGAATAGAAAAACAGATAGAGTTTGTTTTTTTAATATTTAAAGTTAAATGAGATGAGGTTAGCCAAAATGATATTCTTTCCAAGTATTAAGTTTGTCAGCCACAGAAACACAGGTATCAGCAGAAGCATACACAACTGCGTCATCTGCATACATCAGAAGACGTGTATCTGGACATACACGTATAAACTCTTTAGTTTATATAGGTCCCAAAACCGTGCCCTGAGGAATACCTGTTTTAATTTTAAGAAAAGTAGATCTTACACCGTTAATCACAACACACTGTTCACGGCCCTTTAAATATGATTCAAACCAGGATAATGATTTTTTGGATAAATTAAACTTGCTTAATTTTGTGATTAATATATTGTGATTTACTGTGTCGAATGCCTTTTTTAAATCCAGGAACACAGCACCAGCTACATTTCCCTTGTCAAGAGATTGTTTAATATTTTCAGTTAATAGACAGATTGCGGACTCTGTGGAATGATTCTTCCGGAATCCAAATTGTAGAGGACTCAGATATTGATTTATCTCAAGATAGTGAATGAGTTGTTCTGAAACAATCTTTTCTAAAACTTTAGACAAAGCTGGAAGAAGACTAATAGGTCTATAATTACAAGACATTGTATCATCTCCTGATTTAAAAATCGGTGTTACCAGGGCATTTTTCCACCCATCTGGAAATTGTCCGGATTTAATTGAAATATTAACAATATTTGTGAGTGGTTGGACCAAAATGCTGCTATATTTTTTAAGAAAAACTGTATCTAAATTAAAAATATCTTTCGAAGAGGAGGTGTTTAGGTCCTGTATAGCTTTCAAAACAGCTGTCTGATCGACCTTCTTAAGCTGGAATGAGTTAGCTTGATCTTCAGGCAAGTCTATTGTTGTTAAGCCTATATCATTGCAGCATGGAAAGCTTGATGCTAAGTTGTCAACGGATTGTATAAAAAAGGTATTAAATTCATTAGCAACTTGTGTGCTATCTGTAATAGTGTTTTCACCCTTTTTAAGTTCGTATTTTGTTTGGGTGAAGTTACCTTTTGGATTTAGTAGGCTATTTAATTTTTTCCACATTAATTTGCCGTTCCCTTTAACCTCTTTTAGGGCTTGAATATAGTAATTTGATTTAGACAATCTAAGTTCTTTTACAACTTGGTTACGCAAACCTTTAAATATTTTAAAATCAATATCCCTTCGGGTCTTAATAAAAGCTTTCAAGGCCAAGTCTCTTCTTTTCATCGTTTTTCGAATGTTCTCGTTCATCCATGGTAGCTGAAATGTGATGGTACGCCGTTGAGCAATTTGAAAAGCTCAGAGGCATATCCGTATCTACACAGTGATAAAGTCGGTCGGGTGTTATTTAAGTGATAAAGTCGCTCGGGTGTTATTTAAGGACGTCGGAAACGACCTTGTGTATCTAAAAGCTGACATTAAGCTGACTCAGAGCCTACACGTATCACATCATAAGGCTTGGGTGCTAGCATCAGTGACAGGTGAAGTACAGACAGCGGGTTGTTCATGTATTGCAGGGCCAAGACGCTCTTGTAGTCATGCAGCAGCACTTTTGTGGAAGGATAATTAAGGGCACGAAAATGTATTAGCCTAATTGCATTGTGATATTATTAATTAATTAATAAATGTACTAAACTGAAAAGTTTACTGTGTGTCATTCATGTTCTGCATATGTTGCTTCACAGTAGCCTTCACTTAAAATCTTTAGTCTAAGATTGTTGGATAATAAAATTTAATTCAATTTAGGTTGAGAATGCTGTCAGGCAATTTAGTCCCGTTATACGTACAACGGCGAACAGCACATGTTGTCCCTGAGCCCCGTGACGACATCTCTCATAAAGGTTTGCGACTATAAATAGTAAAAAAAAAATATAGTAGTTCCGAAAAACATCTAGCATCTTCGCTAAATAAGTTGTATGCACTTTCTTTTTTACAGTAAAAAAAAAAAGAAAAAGGTGGATATTTCCCCTTTTTGTTTTTTTGGATGGCAAAGGCAGAAGCATTTCCTGAATTGCCTAAAATGGAATTTGTGACCTCTAAAAAGGACGTGGTCTGGGAACGCAGGGCTTTGGCACTGAAAATACTTGAAGCATCAGGTAGCAGGTTTATTCATGTGTTCCGATTGCCATATTTAGATACTTAGTCTAAAATTTGCATTTCCATTAGTGTTCGATGCACAGAGAAACTGCTCCATGTGTTCGGCATCTAAAGCACCAAGTCCGGGGCCTTCCATGACTGACTGGGTAAGGGGTTTATAATGGGTTGTTTTGTATTTGCCTATTGTGGCTTAAACAGAAAGTGGACATTACCAATCTCTCTATACTCTTGTTTCCTAGATAATAATGTGCATATACAAACATAATAGTGTACACAGTTCAGAGATTTCAGGGATTATTACTTGTTGATTTTCTAGAGTTGTCAATGGAGTTAAAGTTTTCAGAAATGTAATTCTTTATCAGTGCCTCACAGTACATTGCCGTCTTTGAAATCATCTACAAAAGCCACAATGATTCATCTCTCTTTACACCTTGCACTTCCCCTCTGGCAGCTGTCAAGCTCATTTTAAGAAGATTGCCATGTAATCTAAATAATAAATGGAAAACTGTGTGACAGTAATGTAACAGTTGGTGTGAACTATTATTAAACTTGGGGGAGTTAAAAATAGCTTTTGAGCAGAAAATCTGTTTGAATGAAAGTCTTTATTTTGCAAGTAAAGTGTTCTATTTGTCCCTCTCCAGATACAGTGTGACAGCTGTACAAGGTGCTCCATGCAGTGTGTGCAGATGAACAGTACAACTCACACAAGCAAAAAACACAGCCTGGGATTGCTGGTTGTGTGACAATTAGCTTTTTTATTTAATTTTTTTTTTTTTTTTTTTGGTAATAAACTTTCATAAACCCTTGTCATTTTTGTCTTTTTTTGACTATTACAAATAGCACTTTTTCCAACTTGCCGAACTATATTAAACAATGAAATTAAACATCATTACAATCACTGACCTCAGTAATAACCTCAACCATTTAAACATTTCTTGTAACAACCTGTAGATATTGATATTGTAGACTTGTTTTTGTATTTGTATTTTTTAAATTTTATGGTCTTTCTGTAATTTCCTCAAACTCTGCAGTAAATATTGATATGGACCGAAAAGAGAAGTATTTTTTTATTTTTATTATTATTATTATTATTAAGCCTTTATTTTTCCCTAAAACTCCACAATAAAACTCTTTGAAAATTGATGTGGACAGAGTGATGGTCATCCAGAAAAAGAAAACATTGAAAATGGCATGTCAACTCTGTAGGAATTTTAATAATAGCAGTACAAAATGCAAGAAATGAGCAAAGTAATAATGTATTTTGACACTTTGCCTTTATTTTTCTCTAAAACTCCACAGTAAAATATCTGCGAAAATAGTTAAAGGGGACATATCATGCTTTTAAATCGTTCCTTTTTACATATAAATCTTACATTTGTGGTCTATATAATGCAATGCTTGGGTCTGAATTCCTCATTTTTATTAGCCTGGTCCCACCAGACTCTCGTACATTTCATTTGTACATAGAGTCTGGCACCGCTCCATTGACAAGCATTAACTTCCTTGTAGGCGGGAACTCTATTGAAGTCTAAAACTATTGGATCTGCCCAGAGTCACTCTATCTGCCATAACCAATCGCTAACATTTGGTTGTGACGCATGTCTTTTCCCGAATCTCGTGGCGAGGATGGCCACCAACAAAACAAAGCAAAGATTGTTCTTGCTCCGGCTTTAACTTGCGAGCATATTCGGCGTTGCCACAACGGACTGAATGGCTTCGCTCGCATCTTTCTTATTTTGAACTACAACTCAAAATAACGCACGAGTCAACATCAACGTCATCGTTCTCAGCCACTCCATCTGTTCGTGGATTGGCCCGGTTAAAAATTGATCGGAGAAAACCAAAGTCTACAGCACAATCCCAGACGCAGTACTCAAGGAAAATGAAAAGTGAGCGGAAGTACGAAGGAGGGCGGAGTCAGGCTACATTATTATAGCTCCACAGGCCCCTTTTCTACCCCTTTTCTGATGTGCGTCTGAGAGCAACTCGTTTTGGTGCGGTCTCTTTAAATGCAAATGAGACACTTCATACCCCGCCCCCTCTCCAGCTCGCAGAGGTGACACTCGGTTCAGCTCCACCCCGTTCGGCCATTTTTGTAGTTTGATAGCAGAGATACGATTATCTAGCGGCACAGAAACTTTTTATTCACATGTTATTAACAACATTTCAACAACGGAAGACTTGTCCATCAAGCCTTACATGTTCGAGCCAGAGTCGGACCCGGAGCGAGATGGAAATGAAGACGACAAACCTGCACTTTTGACATGAGGTAACATATAGTTTTCATAGAAAGCAACTAAGCACATCTGGGGTTTTGTTTGACAGTCTTTGTCAGCAAATTTTGGTCTGTGCCTTGTTGGTTTAGCCCTCTAAATTGTCACAATTTGACTCTTTGTTTCCCCCTTTTTCCTTGTATTTTGGTTTAGTCTTGTTCAGTTTTCCCGCTCCTCATCATCCCTCAGTTAATTCACCTGTTTCTAGTTAATTATCTTCATTTGTGTCACCTGTTTCTGTTCATCAGTGTGTGTATTTAGTTTGCTTCTGTTCAGTCTGTCCTGGTCGGTCGTTGTATATGTTACCTGGTGCTTTGTATCTTCTGCCTGCCTGTAACCGTTTGATTTTGGATATATTTAAGTAAATGTTGGAATTGGAACTTTCTGACTCAGCCTGCCTTCTTCTATCCACACCCGTGACATAAATAAAGTGAAAGTCGATTATTTCTCTTGTTAAAACAAGCACACTTAACAAGACAAATGACTACGGCCTAATTTTACCACTATAAAAGTGTATTGATAATATGCTACGTTTAGAAAAGCATCAGAAAACACAGCAGCTAAATGACCATTGTCATGATGAAACTCAACAACAGTAATACTGCTACAGACGTGTACTTAAAGGGTACCTATTATGGCATTTAAAATGTTCCTAATATTGTTCTGGGAGTCCCCAACAACAGTTTTACAAGCATGCAATGACAAAAAACACTTTTGTTGTCTTATAATATGCATTTATTTTTACCTGATTTGCTCACCGACTCCCATATGAATCGTTTAGCGAGTCATTTTTCCAAACCCCGCCTTTGCGTGACGCTAATCTGTGGTGATATGTTAGACACCCAGCCGACGGGGTGTCATTGGTTGTTGCGCTAGATCTTATCCAGATACAACAGTGCTATTTTCTGATTGGCTAACAACACCAGACGAACAACACCAGAGGAGACCAGGGTTGCCAGGTCTGCACAACAAAACCAGCCCAATTGCTCATCAAACTAACCCAATCACGGCCAAAAATATTCAAATAGCGTTCCCGGGTGTTTCCTCAATAACAATCATGTTCCAGTGGATAAAACAATCGCGTCAACCAGCGTGCACTACACAAACAACCCGCGGAAACAGTGCAGGCATACGGACCTGGCAACACTGGAGGAGACGCGCTTGAATCCTGCCGGTTCCACAGTGAGTGAGTTTTGGGCATTGCGGCATATTAAATATATTACAAATAGTTTTTCAGCATGAGAAATACAATGTGTGGCCGGAGAGCGTGACAAAAGACCGAAATGAGTGACTGTCACGCTCAATGCGTGATGCGTGACACTCGAGAGCCCTGTGACAACTCCATTAACAACGACAAACACTTCACATATTTCAATACAATTGACATTGAAGACCTAAGTTAGCTGCTAGAAGCTGCGCTGTGCCTGTGCGTACACAACACACAAAATAATCATAGAACATGATACAAACATAAAAGCAACAGCCTACTTACAGATTGTGATTCGGAGAAGGAAGCTGATCCAAATAAACTCGGTACTGAACCTCCCTCCTTCAGTATCAGCCGGCTCGCAAATTCATACTTTATAGCATTTAGGTTTGTGAAGCAATCATCTTCAAAATGACGCGAACACAGAACGAGTTCGGGCTATAATACTTCTGTGGTATAGTTATGAACTGTAGCCACTGTCTTCAAATGCTCCTCACTGGGCAGATGAAAAAAGTTTGCTTTTGCGTCGCACTTCAAAACACAGCAGCGTCTCGTCGACATGTTTTCCCTGGTGTCTCCTAATGCAATGAGTGGGCGTATCTTATTCAAATAACTTGTACAAGTGACGTACGAAAGTGCATCGTTCGTCTATCGATTCATATCAACGACTCAGAGTCGACTCTTACTTTTGAGAGACAATAACTTTGTATACGGTGAACTTTCATATTTAAAACTTTGCAGGATGTTTTCGTTCACTTAGATCTATGTTACACACTACATGAAAGGTAATTTTCAAAATTCCATGATAGGTACCCTTTAAAAATAAATTTAAAAAAGACAAAAGGTACTGCTAGACCATGACAACCGTAAGAAAGTAATGTACTTTATTTTTATTAACGTTATTTACAGCTTACCGAAGTGTTCTGTTCGTCGTCAGACCCCTCAATCAGACGAAGTCTATCGGCAAATCCTTCTTTATACTGGCGGAGGTTGCTAAAGTAATGTTAGTTATCCTTGAAGTGCTTCGCGCACACAAAAATGACTTTATCCACAGATGTGGGGACATTTCCGTGAAAAATAAAACTCAACCAGGCACTTCGAAGTAGTGTTGCACGGTGTACCGATACTTCAAAAGTATCGCAATACTCGGAAATTAAAAACGTCACGATACCTAAATTTATTAGTATCGATACTTTTTTCTCCTCACGCACGCAGCAGAAGAAGCTGCAGCTCTCATGTGACAAACACTACAGCGAATTTTTGTCCCGCCAAAGTGTTATTTGATCGGTGAGTAAAGTAACTTACTTGCAAGCGTGTGACAGGGCGAGTAATGTAACTTAGATGCGCGTGTGACAGGGCGCATGTCTAACTGGAGAGAGAGAGAGAGAGAGAGAGAGAGAGAGAGAGAGGAGAGAGAGAGAGAGAGAGAGAGAGAGAGAGAGAGAGAGAGAGAGAGAGAGAGAGAGAGAGAGAGAGAGAGAGAGAGAGAGAGAGAGAGAGAGAGAGAGAGAGAGAGAGAGACCTGCATGGTCGCGCGCGCACGCACTATTTCTTTGGAGCCAGGCGAAAGTAAACAAGGCTTCCGTCTCAAAACTAAGCGCTGTCTTGCTCTCTCCCACATATTAATCAAAATAAATCGACACGATGGTATGGTCTGAAAACTAAATTTTCATGTGGAGCATTCGGAGATTTGTTTTCCTGAAATACCGCTGGTGTGAATTGTGCTAAAATATGTTGCCTTAATTATCTTCTCTGAAAAGCGTTCCGCACATTCAGCTGATATAAACCACACTTTAAATAAACGAAAACAAACCTATCCAGTGATGATGTTTTCTGTGATGACACAAATCTTGTGGGATGTCCTAAACTGCGGGGATAATCACACAACGCGCACACGTCTGATAATGACACGTCCAATTCGCGAACTAATGACTCATTTGAACCGATTCGTTTTAATGAATGGTTTAAACAACTGATCTGTCCAACACTGAACTCACGAGACATCTGAATCGGTTTATAACTAATTGGTAACACTTTACAATAAGGTTTCATTTATTACATAAATTACATAAAAATACAGTTTGCTTACTCAAGTGTAAGCTTTAAAACAAATAAAACCACTTGTTAGCATGAGACTACTTTTTTCCACACACTGCTATCAGGAATCGATAAGAGAATCGTTAAAGAATCGGATCGATTAGCAGAATCTTCAGTGGCATGGATATTGATAAAATCTTATCAGTTCCTGTTAACTCTTATGTTGCTTATGATAACTGAGATAATGGTGCTAAATTTATTATTTTTTTTACCTTGAATGTCATTGCTCTAATTTATTTTTTTATTTTGTTCAAATGTTTAACATATCTGCTGTTCATATGTTCATTTATTAGTGTGGTGTGTATGATTAGAATGTTGTCCCGGTTTTAAAATAAAGCACAGCAATGATATTTGAGAGTGTTTCTCCCTTTTCAGGAAAAGTATCGAAAAAGTATCGAAATCGCAATACTTGACTTGGTATCGGTATCGAAACAATAATTTTGGTATCGTGACAACACTACTTCGAAGAGGTTCTGATGCTGGGAGACGGTGTAATGAAGCGTGTGGGTTACTACATCCAACAGCCGAACATTTTGACTTACCCTCTCCTAACTTCTGCATCCTTGAGCTTGGACTACAAAATCGCAGCGAGAAATAAAAATGGCGGATTTCTCGAAGTGTTGGGCCGAGAGTCGATGTCCTTATTTGGCAGTTCCGCTGCAAATACTGTGACGTAATAGTTCAAAACACGTCATATATAATGGAAAAATCGGAACATGTTGAAAAATATGACCAAAACAGAATATAAAGATATCAACGAAGCACCTGAAGAGACTAATTTCAAAATTTCTGTACTTGGGTGCTTCTGCAACTACGGGCACTTTTAAGTCCCAGCAGTGAAATTTTAGATTTATGTTAAAATTTGTCATTTGATGTTTCATAAATATATTCACAGTGTCATTACACACACTGACAAAAAATATAATTACTGATTAATGTGATTAAATATAATATTATGAAGCATTTATAGCTCAAAACACCATTTTTGTTAATGTCCCACACCTGTGGTCTCAATGTTGAGATACATAAAATAAGCTAATTTAATTACAATTTGACATTGTTTCAAATGGAATTGTTTAATATACAGATTCATTTACAGCATCTTAAAATTCTTTTTATTATAATACTAATCATTTTTATGATTTTTTAAACTAAATGTGCCTGTCCCACACTTTTGAGTCCTAACCGCAACAATGAAAAAAAGCTTTTATCGAACCCAAACAACTCTAGTTTCTATGGAAACAGAAATTATCACTTGAGCACATTGCTGACAGACTGGGCCACCACACTACCTCACTCACAAGATACCAAAAAAAAAATAATAAGGTAAACATCATCTTTTCTGCTCTAGTATTTATTGTGCGTCCTTACCATTCAGCTTAATAATTGTGTATTTTTGAACTTCATTTTAAAAATTAATGTATATTACAGTTGAATTCATGTATATTAAGATGCTAAGAGTCAAAACTATGTGGTAGGCCTTGCTAGCTGCCAATTAGCTAAAATATTAGCAAAAATGTCATTTCCGCAACATAACTTTACCGTAGCAAATTTAGGTGTTGCGGTAGAGACTTTGTGTGACGGTAGAGACAAAATTCAAGGTTTACTGTATATTAAATAAATATTCAGTAAACATGCAACATTAACTTTAGGAGACAATATTTTTGAAGCAGTTAAAAGAGTAAGAGTTAATTAAAATAGTTATTTTCTGCAAAACTGCTACTATCTTTTACACATGCAATAAAAGATGCAAATTTACACATGCAATTTTTTTTTTTTACTGTTGTTCTCTACAGTAGCCTGTTTTTGATTTCGTGGCAGTTTAACATTGTGTGACTTTACCGCAGCACTGCTCTATTTTCATTTTTTTTTCTTCACATTTTCATTTATAAAAAAATATATATTTTTACACTTAAGCTGAGATGATTAACACATTGAAATTGCAACATTTGTCATAAAAAGTTAAATGTGTTACCTTTTGTGTGTATGAAAACAATTGACATCTAAGGTTACTGTAAATTTTTTACATGGCATAAAAAAACATGAAATTCCCTATTTTGTATATATTTTTTTAATATCAGTATTTACAAAACTGCATCAATTTGAAAAAGCTATTTAAATATATTAAATTTATTACTGAAATTACTAAAGAAAATTGTATAAAATGAACGTTATTGTAACGTTGCGGTAAGGACACTTTCTAAGAGGATGAACCGAAAAACATAAAAAATAAACATGTTCCAGATTAAAATCTTAACGACTACATTCTATTTTGTGTACATTTTTATATGTATTACAGACTGTGATGGTTAAAATTGAAATTCATCGAGGTTTTTTTTTTTTTAAATGGGATAGTCAAAAGTGCCCGTAGTTGCAGAAACACCCACATATAAACACTCCAAATATACAAAAAAAAAAACTGCATTTACGGGCTAAAAAAGTGGATTTAGCATGATATGTCCCCTTTAAACTAAACACTTCTTGTTCAGTCAATTCGATGAATAACTGCTGAAATACAGGTCTTTCTCAGCTTTTTGGCACCTCCATGTATCCGTACCGTATTTCCACAAATAGACGAGCATCAATATCTAGACTGTGGCTGGCTTGACCGAGCGTTTCCAGATGACGGCTCACTTGACCGCGGTTCCAAAATTCATACATTTAGAAAATCATTTTAAAAAAAATCCTAATTTCCACAGCCCAATTTCACCTCAGCTGGATAGTACACCTTTTCACAGTGTCACATGAAAATAATGCTGAAACACATAAATCGACGGATCATCAGATTCAACCTCATCAGATTAGTCAGATCCTCATCCCTTTTTTTTTCCTGTGTCCGGTTTTTCTAAGACTTTTGCTTTAGTCTGTTCTTGTTTAGTATGTATATAATTTGTTCCAAACAATAAAAGTATAATTTTACATGTTTTCAAAATGTCGTCTTCTCTACCATCCATATCTTTTGACATCAATACCCTCTAATTGCCTGCAGAACAGTAACAGTTTTACTAACCTGTTGTGATGCAATGTAATGCAAGGTTCTCTCAACTTGGATCTGAGTGTAATATATCAACAGATTAGTACATTTGTCATGCAATTAACGGGTTGTAGTCCCTGTGTTTCCCATTAACTATACTGTGACGACCCGGCCACAGTCTAATCTGAATCGGAACAAGTCACAAATTTAACATCTTTCAGAGACCGCATTGTAATATTATTTGATGATATTGATTTTGTTTCCTGTATGCACTGAAATATTGCAAGTTAGCTACATTTCTGTCATTAGAAAAAATAATAGCAGACGTTTTCTGCCCTCCTTACTGAAGTTTGCTAAAGCTAGCTACTGAGTCCGACACATATTTGGGAAATTGCACAGATGCTAAACACTAATGTATGTAATTTTTCCAACAGTATGGGTGTTTCTAGATCAAAAAAAAAATTTTTAAAAAGTAAATACTAAATTTATGTTTTCAGAAGAAAATGTATAAGACTTGGGATCAGATTTACTAACAGCTTGCACCAGCGCAAACCCTTTTTTGGCATTTAAAAACGACAGGATTTACTAGAATTATCGATGGACAGTTAATTTTGCGGCTGACATCCTTGTTTACACTGCAGGTCTTGATGCCCAGTTCTGATTTGTTGCCTATATCCGTTTTTTTGACCATCCGTTTACACGTTCTTTCAATTGTGAGTGACCCATATCCGATGCATGTGTTTACACTAGACATACTATCTGAAACGTCGTGCATGCTTTAAGGGGGTTCTTTATAACGCACTTTCATAAGATCGTGGCGGGCTTTAACGAGGAGCAGTGTGTCCGAAATTTTAGGATGAGCAAGCCAACCTTTGATATGTTGTGTCAACGTGTTTCCACATTCCTCTCCTACTATGACACGAGGGACATCAATTTTATCATTGGTAACATCAATTTTATCATTGGTAACCTTCTGTACCTGACAAGTGTCTCTAGAATAGACCTGAACAATAAGAAGGGGAATTCTCCAACTCACTTGCTTTCTAACAGCGGCCAAATTCATACCCATGGACAATGGCCTGAGAGATCCCACTTTTGAACTCTGCATAAGTCGTCAGGTGTGTAACTGGGAATGTCACCGAGCAGGAACCACAGGATAGCAGATGCTGTGTGTACCATAGCGCACATGACAGTCATGGTCAAATTCCGTGACAATTTTTAAATTTTCACGGTCTACATGAATAAATCCTTCCTAGTAAATTCCACTTTTTACGTTCACAAGCTTAAGTATGTAATAAAATTGTTGTCAGAAAAGTTAAGGCCCCAAGTTCCCCAACATACTTCAACCGAAATCGAAGAACGAACTATGATGTAATTCTGAACAATATCAGGCCAAAACTAACTTTATTTGGAGTTTTGGGAGTTCGAAACAGCTTGTCAAATCGAACTTTCAGGAATTGCTTGCTCTGGCTGGTAAACACCTTTGGTCCGTGGCGATTTATGTAATAGGTAGGTGTGTTCTGAGGTATGCTGCTCGTGTATTTTGAACTTAGTTTTACCTCTAAACGAATAACGGGAAAAACGTTGCCGTGAGTTTATCGGGACCTTTAGTGTTCCATAATTTAGTATGGTAACATTGTTAATTTGTACAAATTATTCACCTTCATCCTCCATGTCCTGCAGAAAGTTGACCACTCTGGACTCTCTGACGCCTCATTGTGCCCTTTTCACCGAAGATCTGTGAAAGTGACTTTACTAGAAAATCAGCATCCACCTGAAGTTTGCAAAAAAGTCATCCAGTGTTAAAAACAAAAAAAAACGTTTTGGTAAAAATTGTTCAATGCAGATTATATAATGGACGATATTTTAATTGTTTGCCTTGCAAAAAGATCCTGGAACAAACAGCTGTCTGCAGATGTGCGCTTCTTGCTGGACCAAGCTAGGAGTCCATACAGTTTCATTCCAGAGCAGATTTGTTGCAGCATGGGAAGTAACCTCACTGTAGTGTACAGAACTACAGAGCTGTAACAAAAAGTAAAAAGGGTCCATTTTGTTATTTTGAAACTAAGTATCCTTATGGACCGAAAGTATGGAATTAATAATGTTAACATTTGTCACCTAAACATTAAATTATGATTCGCAATAATATCATATCGTGAGTTCAGTAGTGTGATATGTATCGAAACGTGACATGGATATTGTTACACCCCTACTTGTATGTAAAACTCATTACTTTCTTATCTGTTCTGGACTATGGTGATATTTTATATAGGCATACCTCTGCACAGAATCTTCACATGATTGACACAGCTTACCATCATTACAAATTGCAAAGCGCTGACTCACCACTGTGAGCTATACTCTCGGGTTGAATGGCCTCCTCTAGCCACCAGAAGGCTGTCATTGGTACTACACTTTCATATATAAGGCAATTCTTGGTCTGCTGCCAAGTTACCTATGTGTTCATATCATGCAGAAAAGTAATGGGTGACACTCTGTGCGTTCTCAGAACTTCTTTATGCTTTCTGTGCCTAATACCCGTACGGAAACGGGAAAGAAGGCATTGCAAAAGGACTTGAAACTCACTGAGTTAATCTCGGTAAACGCATTTCAATCCAAAATGAAAGACTTAAGAGGCCGATGCCTTAATATGTAAATGCTCTTAGACTGTAAAAATGATTTAAAATGACTTTATGAAATGTAAAGCCTAATTCACACGGACGATTTAAAAATTGTCGGCCGATTTTCCAAACCTGAGAGCAGAGCCGGCCCGAGCCTTTTGGGGGCCCTAAGCAGAATTTGATTTGGGGGCCCTCTCCCACTACGCGGAGTCACCTGTGCTTGACGATTATTGACATAAATATCACGCAATTATGATACAGTGAGGTTATAATACAAAATAAATACTTAATAAAAAATAGATAGCCTACTTAAAAAAGTTTTAACTTTTACTTTACTCTTTTACAAACTATTTGAAACTTCTTAATGTAAAATTAATAAAGCTTTCTGAAGAAAGTTGTCTCTTAATGTGCCTTAAATCGTTTGAGGCCATTTCTCTGTTCCATCGGTTTCTTTATCGTTTATTTCGTTTATTTAGTCATACTAAAAGATTGAGATGCTGTCTGTATTTCAGCATAACAGGATAAAAGAACTGTTTAATACTTGAAATTATGCTTCAGAAAATGATAAAGCATGAGAAAACTGAGAAATACCTTTCACCACAGATGCTTGCATGGATTTCCACAAAGTCACTGGGGTAAACCCGCTCACAAATTGGACAGGCCATCTAAAATGTAGCCCAGTATTAAAGGTTCTCTAAGCGATGTCACGCGTTTTTTTAGGCCAAAACATTTTTTGTCACATACAGCAAACATCTCCTCACTATCCGCTAGCTGCCTGTCCCCTGAACACACTGTAAAAAGACGCGGTCTCTGCACACACCCCAGGCTCCACAAACGGCAACAAAAACAAACTGTAGCGACCCGCTCCACGAAACATAACAAACTGTTCCAGCCAATAACCGATAAGAAGGGTTTGGGGGGTTAGTGCGCGCATGAGTAGGAGGGAGGGGCTAGCTAGCCTCCGTTTTGTTTGACAATACTTTAAACGTCAACAAGAAGTCACCCAGGATCACTTAGAGAACCTTTAATACAAATATTAATATTGT
The DNA here is from genome assembly GCA_036326025.1 of Chrosomus eos. Lineage (NCBI taxonomy): Eukaryota > Metazoa > Chordata > Actinopteri > Cypriniformes > Leuciscidae > Chrosomus > Chrosomus eos. The sequence continues at coordinate 76,688 of JAZAVI010000410.1, read as the reverse complement.
ACACACCAAATATTTTGCCTGAGATCTAAACTAAACTAAACTAAAGATCATGGCACAGACGAGAAGAAATTTTTGAATAAAATCGTTATTTTTGTGGTTTTTGTATTTGATAAAAAAAATTCTTAGTTTGTGTTCCGTAGATGAATGAAGGTCTTACAGGTTTGGAACGACACGAGGGTGGGTAATTAATGAATGAAATAGCATTTATAGGTTAACTAGAAATTCACCTATATTTAGGGTCACCCTTTGAATGAGGGTTTTTTTTTACAGGAAAAAAAAAATATTTAGTTAATTTTGTTAATATTTATATTTTATGAAAATAAATGTAGCCAGCTTCGCAGCCTAAGGAATCACAAACAATTCAGTAGCCTGCGAAGCTGGCCATGGTGCTGAATCCACCTGTTGTGGCTTTAAATCACTGCATGGGAGTTGTCAGTTTCGCTCCATGTAAAATTGTGACATCTGTTGCATTGTGCTGTGTGATTAACCTGCACATTTTAGAGTGGCCTTTTATTGTGGCCAGCCTAAGGCACACCTGTGCAATAATCATGCTGTCTAATCAGTATCTTGATATGCCACACCTGTGAGGTGGATGGATTATCTTGGCAATGGAGAAGTGCTCACGAAGACAGATTTTTGAACAATATTTGAGAGAAATATGCCTTTTTTGTGTACATAGAAAAAGTTGTAGATCTTTGAGTTCAGCTCATCATAAATGGGGGCAAAAACACAAGTGTTGCGTTTATATTTTTATTCAGTGTAGTTATTTTCAACACTGTGCTTTCTGTGAATTATGCCTGCAGCTCAGGAACATCGTATAAAATTGTATCAGCATTGGTATTTCCTTGTGACACCTCCTTACTCCCAAGTGCTCACTGACCTCTCACAGACTAAACAACCAATCAGTAACTCATTACAATGTAACACTGTTGCTCATAAGCTAATGACGACATAAATGGACAGGAAAACACTCGTCTAAAACTGTAGATGGTAAAAGAACCAGCTGGAATCTGAAGAATAAGTTGACTGAAGAATCAACAACTGACAATCCATCATCCTGCATGGCTTTTTACATCCATTTTTACATCCATTTCTCTGTGAAACGCGCGTCTCTCTCTCTCTCTCTCTCTCTCTCTCTCTCCACATGCGTAATGGCGCACACCAATGTTTACGACGGATCAGCCTGTAATTGGTCAACAACCATCACGTGAAAACATCACGTGATATCCAAAATGGCAGCTAGCATCGAGCTAGCGGCAAAAATGACGGAATATTTATAAATTATGGACTTCAAGTGTATCAAAGTTGGATATAAACGTTTGGATTTATTGCTGAAAAACTCCGAAAGGATGCACAAGTTCCAGGCTGGATAGAAAACCTTCTGTAAAGGCTAGAAAGACAACAAAGACACCCCCGTGATGGCTAGCTCGTTAGCTTTCTGCTGGAAAAAAACGGTAAGAAAATCGATAAATCTGTCTTCGAAAAATATGATTTTTTATCGGAGGTGACGTGTGGCGCCGTCGGGCTCTGAGGGTTAATATGACAGATGTCGGGTTTTTTAAACGCTATAAATAAGTTTTCACAACGTTGCAGAAAAGTTTTTTGAACGTTGATTCAAAGATATGCGTCATCCTATGAGGTTTTAAAAACGTAATTCATATCGTTTCTTATGTGGTACTTTCTGGATGTTGCCTAAACATTTTTACCACGTTCACCCGAAACTCAAAAAGTTCACAAAAAGAATGTTAATCACTAAAACCTGAGATGTTTCCATCTTTGGATGTAGTACTGTGGGACGTGAGAGAACGGCGCGAGGCCGGTGGCGATTAATGATGAACGACACCTGTGAGACGCACCTCTCTCAATCTTCACAGTCGTCGCTCCTCCTTTTATGCTTCCGCTCCTCCGTGAGAGATTCGAGATCGGTGCGTCTCACAGGTCTATAGACTCTGCTCCTCCTGACCGCAGACGTACGTTTAAAAAAAAAATTTTTATGGCATTGTTCTATGAGCTTTTTGCATTTCTCATCTTTATGAACGACAATTTTTGTTACTCTATAAAACCCCTTTTCCCTTTTATCAGTTAGAACGATTGGAGCAGCCGTAAACTACACAAAACATGGGCACTTTGTCAGACGGCAGATCCTCAGCTACTGTGTGTGTGTGTGTGTGTGTGTGTGTGTGTGTGTGTGTGTGTGTGTGTGTGTGTGTGTGTGTGTGTGTGTGTGTGTGTGTGTGTGTGTGTGTGTGTGTGTGTGTAAAATGAGAAGTCCTCCACCTCCACAGAGCCATCTTTATTATGGGGTTCAGGGGGCGCGTAGATCTAGGCTATACACAGAACGTTTTTTTTTTTTAAAGCGGAAAATTAATAATTTTCAAATATATGCATTTATAGTGTCTATATAAACAACTATATATTTTATAATGACATTATAATTATACATGTAGCCTACATATGTTTTAAATAGAATTACGATTACGGTAAGCTAAAATGTAGCAGGGCATTCAGTTACTTCTGAAAGGACAATAATAAAAGTGTCAGTGTATTTACTTTGCCAGCTATAAAAATAATCTAGCATGTTTTACCACTGCTTTTTAGTGACAGTCGATATGCATGGGACACTGGTGATGACAGTGATGACAAACCACACCTACTCCCTCCCTTCTCACAGCCATCCACGCAAAAAGATTGTGAGCTAGACTTTAGCTGAAAGAGGGGGGTTTCATGACCCTTTAAATATACAAGTTTATCTCAGTTCATCACCTCAGTGAAACAATTAATTTCCTGTCCAATTTGGGTCTGTCAAAAAAGAATGAAAAAGCATGTCATTACTGAGGATTATCAATAGATTATTATAATTCACTACACAGAGGTCGGGAACCATTTTATCTAGTAGAGGCATAAATGCTTAAAAAATAAAAAAAAGGTTTCTACTTTAAAGAGCCATAGAAAAGGACTTTTTTTTTTTTTTTTTTTTTTTTTTTTTTTACATTTTTATATTATTACTATAATCATCAAGTAATTTCAAAATTGGTGATGTAATATAGGCCATCTCAGATTTTGTGTTCTTAAACCAACAGCCTACACACTTCACTTAGGCCTGTCTGTAGGTTGGCACTTGGACTTTTACCTACTTGTATCAAATGCAGTATGTAAGAATAAAGACTGCATTAATGTGTCTTCTGTGCACTGGTGTGGTCATCCCAGTGATGACTGTAAAGTTGCAGTTTATATTCAGAAAATAATATTACATCAATCACTTATAAAAAAAATTTTAGAGAGAGATGCAGTTATAACCTATCAAATTAATTTGTGTATTTTACTTCCTTCAGTTGATGGATGCTTTTAGATAATGATTCTGTTAAAGATTGGATTCAGTCAACTCACTTTACTTTCCTCACCCATGTGAAATAAAATTGTTTTGCAGATTAATAAAAAAAAAAATATTTAGCAGTAGTATTTTACAGAGGGATGTTGAGCTTGATACTTTTTTTTACTGTGAAATCACTGCTCTAAATTTATGAAATATTTTAAAATATATATTATATGTAGATTTATAATTGTATATCAACACACTAGTTTTGACTAATTACAAATTTTATGTAATTTTTTTAGATTGTTTGCTTTAATTTAATAATATAACTTTTGGGTAGATACAGATAGGCAGATAACACACACAATAACAATCAAGAACTGACAAAGACAGAATAGGCAGAAGGAAACTAAATACAGATACAAACGAACAATAACGAGGTGAGGACAGGTGACACGGATGATGGAGATGATGAACAGGTGGGGGATTGAGGGAGTGAGTTCAGGTGTGGAGAAAAAGAAGGATTCTGGGAAGTGTAGTGAAGACGAAGACAGGCTGGTGTGGACGATGACTGTGACAGTTTAACAGTATGAATATAGAAGAAAATTAGATAAAGAATATATTACCTCATCATTATCGTCAGATGTGGGCTCATCAGTCTTAAAAAACAAGAGTTTCTTTCTAATTGCTTTTTAAATGCTTAAATGTAAATAGCCTACTTCAATCTTAAATAAATATTAAATCTTGAAAACCATTATATATAAAGCAATTTAATCAGACAAATCTTTTTCTCTTGGTCACACACACACACGCACACGCACAAGTTTATGCATTGTTTACACACTGTATATTCTAGGTAAAAGAATCAGGTTTTACTGTCCTTGTAATTACTTAGACATATTGCATGCAGATATGTACCCTGTCCTCCACGTTTGTTTGGGGCGTTCTTTAAAACTCTGCCACTTCTCCCTCTATCTCTGGCATCTTTGCAGCCTTAAAGGTTTGAAGGCATGGTAAAAATTTATCTTTAACACGATATCACAGCAGTATAATCCTAAACTTTTGCTGTAACGACTGCTTCTCAAGTCTCAAAGTTCAATGCAGGATTCACAAACCTCTCGCTCTTGAAAGATGGTGTTCAAAAAACTTGTAGGTCTCATGCTAACTGGTCACATTATTACTGTCTGTACTGAATTTGTATTTGTGTACTGAAAAACTTCTTCTGATCAGCTGTGGGCCACTATTACCTAAAACTGTGTCTATTAATTCAGATTATCTGTCGTTCTCACTACTTTGAGGAAAGATTAAGCATAGAGCAAGATTTGTTTTACTAACATTTATGTTACATCAGTCATTCATGCTAGAGCTTGGCTAATGTAAGCACTGTTATTTTTCCATGTGTTCACCGCAATATATTAGAATAATACTCTGTAAATAAGTAAGTACAAGTAAAATAATCGGTTTGTTGATAGACATGCACTTGTTAATGCTGATGGTGAGGAATTAAAGTTGCAACATCCCATAATGTGCCTCAAACTGAGTAGTCTATCACTGAGAAACATCCTGCTCGAATCGTCCTTGCGATGGAGGTTGGGGTTGAAGTTCTTCTAGGGTTTGATCATCGGACTCCTGCTTGGGTTGATATGGTAAAATCGACATCATTGTTTGTTACTGTGTTTAGTTTACGGTGTAGGAAGCCTCAAGACAAGCAGAGCTGACGTTTTAAAGGCAATGGTCGTTTTTGTGTTCGACACACGCGCTGCTTGTGGTAAACCAATCACAGCAGACTGGAGTAACCCCAGAATCCCACAGGGGGCAGTTTGTGATGAAAGGCAACGGCGGCAGCAGCAACGAACGAACGAACGATACTACACAGTGATTGTGATTCCAAGAGGTGAGTAAAACTGATTGTGTAGATTTATATACATATATTTAAAAATTGAACGGGATGTTCGAGAATCAAATGTGAAATAATTGCACAGCATATCCCAGTGTTTTTCAGATGATATAAGTATACTGTTCTTTCTGTGTTTTTTCCTACTTAGAATTTGTGAGATTCTATCTTTTTTAAGAAACATGGGGCACCACAACGTCGTAACCAGAGCAAAACATGAGGTTTATATGAAGTCCACTCTTAAACTGTGCCCATTTTGTGACTTTACGAACTCTATTTCGCACATGGTACATGTTCATTTTCCTTGTTCAATGCACATTTCTTGGATTGAAATTTGTGGTATGAGACATTTAAACTTGAATCTCCACACTTACATCTTTTCTGTATTTTGTCTTTAAGGTGTGGTGAACTGGAAGATTTTCTCTCAGGACTACCGTGAAGAGTTTAGACAGATCAGGGAATGCTTGAAGCTTTAAGTCCTATCCACCAGGGTATAGGGAAGAGGAAGACGAGGGAACTGCTGGGCTTTTACTCATAAAATCTTTGCACAAGATTTTGCTCCCAGGAATGTTTTTTTTGCTGCAGGAAATAAATTTCTGTGTTAAACTCATAAAACCTGTACAGAAGGGAAGCGAGAGATTAACTGGTTTTGCTCTAAGTAATTGATGTAATTAAAAGTTAAACTTTGCAATGTATAATGTTCTAATGAAAAGCTATTGCAAAGGTGTATTACAAAAACATAGGTTTCACTCATTTACATTGGTAACATAGGTTTCACTCATTTACATTGGTTGATAAGGTACCTGTATATTGGTTTTTTAAGGTTTGCATAAATTCTATTCTGCAGTTCTCATATTTGATGCAAATGTAATTTGCTATAACAAGCATGAAGTCCAACTAATAAGTGAATTCTTAATTTAGTTGTGAAAATGTGCAATATTTCAATAACCACTTAGAAAGAAAATGTTTTAAAGGGCGATGATTAAATTTGTTATTTTATATAGAAGGGGTAACTACATAAATCCATAAGTGCAGTTTGGAGTCCATATAATAAAGAAAAAGTGACAAAGTCTGTTTTGGGGTTTTAGTTCGTTAGAGCAAGTATAGATGCTCCCTTATAAGTTTATTATAACAAAACCATGGTTAATTTGTGATTACCATGGCTTTTTGGAACAATAATCCGTATGATCGGTGAAGTTTAACAGCTGTATATGTAGTTAAAAAAATAATAATTGTAGGGGCTAACGGAAACTTATGGCTACTATCAGGTGGCGTTCAGAGACTGGTGACATGTCTGTTATAGTTTGCTATATATATATATCTCGTTTTAAAGGGATACTCCACCGGTTTTTTATATTAAACTATGTTATTCCCTTAAGACGAGTTGATACATACCTCTCTCGTCTCAGTGCGTGCCCTATTCATAGATTTCATGTGACGTCACACAGTGGAGCGGCCGCCATTTGTAGGACCGAATTGCAACATGCCGTCTATCTGCTGTGCTGTAAACTGTGATAACAGCAAATCACAAAGAAATGTTGAGAAATTAACGACCTGGAAATTTAAATAAAAGTAAAATTAGCAATTACGAGTCCTGCAAGGGGTCGGGTACCCGCGGATACCCAAAGTGTCTAAAACGGGTGGATTGTGATCATTCCTAAAATTCACGGGCGGAGATGCGGGCGGATAATGAACTCCTTGCGGACGGGTAGTAGCGGATGAAAAATATATGCAATATTTGTGTCTAAATTACCATTACACATACGCAACAATGTCGTTATGACCTTTGGACCCATCACGTCACCACTGCGACAGTGCGACTTTCGTTGATGCTTGCGTTGCAGGAGTAGCTATGGATGATTTAAAAGTAAAGTTGGCGAGTGGAGTAATATATAAAATTGTAGACAACGAGCATGCAAAAACATTTCCCAACCTGGCAATGATTGCGCGGAATGTTCTCTCCATCCCAGCATCGAGCGCTGCGAGTGAGAGACTTTTCCACAGCTGGATTTGTAATTCAAGAACGGAAAACGCAACTTAAACCTTGGACTGTGGACGATATCCTTTTCCTGCACAGTATAACTTAAGGCAAAGTAAATGCATGCATAGGATATTGTTATATTTATTTTGTGATTTCACCAGAACCAATAGTCTCCGAAAATGGATTAAAGCGTGCGTCCGTGTGAAGACTGTGCGGTGTGCGCGAGTCACAAGAGAACACTGTATCTGCACCACTGATCCAGAGTCAACAAGCACTTTGATCACTTGATTTCAAAAACAACACATTTCAGCGTGCTAGATCACCTATTTTAATTTTATTTATGTGTATTGGTACATCCGTGCCGCGAGATGTTTCAAAAGTGGTGGGCACATGGAGAGGGATTGTGGACGAGGTAGATGTAAATGTCAGCAAACGTAAAATTTGGCAAGTTTTTACTAGACTTTAGTGGAGTCAGCAGTTCGTTTAACATTAAATACGGATCTATACCTAAAGTATCTATTTTATTTAAATACAATTGCTTTTCAACTGTGCTATTTAAGTGTGCAACATTTTTCCGATCACCAGGGAGAGATTATGCGATTTAACGCAAAGGTCATAAAGATGGCGGCCACAACAAAAAAGTCACGTGACTGAAACCCATGAATATCTTTCTGTATTGCAGCAAAACTATGTTAGCACTTAGCTTAGCCCAGTGCATTAAATATGGGCCTTGAAGAGAAGCGACCAAACACTTCCTCGTTTTCCCTATTTAAACACAGTTACTCGAGTAGTGTAACTCGACCTAGGCTGGTGACACAAAATAAAACGTTGCGCTTTTCTAAGCGTTTAAAATTGATGACTATATTGTATGGCGGAATACCATAGCAAGTGCTTTTGAGCACTTCGACTTGGCGCAATAATATCATCACTCGTGAAAAGTCCTCTTACCGGCTCCCGCTTCCTCTCCCCCTCCCTCTCATTTCCGTCAATACAACCAACGTGACGTGCCGGTAGTAGTAGTTTGAGCGGAGTTGACGAAGTAACAGGTTGTTGGAAGCTAGTTTGTGTACAGTCATGGTTAAAACGTGCATTGTAAAGGGTTGTGAAAATAAGGAGAATGTACGTTAACGTTTTATTTTTAACGTAAACAAATACAACATATAACATTCAAAACTCATCGGCTTACTGCATTTGAAGAAAACTAAACACATCAGTTTTCTGTGACCTTGTGCAAACTTATTCAATAGAATTAGACTTCTAGAATGTTCTTTCCAGTGCAAAAAATTATATTTTTAATGTAGTAGTTTTTCTTATCATAGCCTACAGATGTCTCATTTTGATTTTACTCGATTTACTGAAGCCTGTAAAATGCATTTGCAGCTGCACAGCCGTGTGTGGTGTATATCTATGCTGCAGAGCGTCTGGCTCACTCATAGGCTGCGCTGTGAACACTGACATCCAATAGCGCGGGCGCCTCTGACGTACGACCAATGAGCCAACTCTACGTTGAAACCTGAAACCTTGCGCGTGTACGTCACTCATTGTTTACACAGAACAGAGATTGTAGGTAAGACGGCTAATTAAAAGGGCACTAATTTGCGCTTATCCGGGATGTTTAAACCGTCGTAAATGAAAACAATTACAAAAAAAATAAAACAATTGTATGAGTGACGTACACGCGCGAGGTTTCACTTCCGGTGCTTTCCGGAAAAGACCGAAGCGCTCGCGATCTCAGATCACTTGGACGTGGCTGTGTTTACAAGAGGTAAAAACTATATACATACTGTTCGTTTTCTCACAAAAACCACTCGTTTCGTGTCTTAGGTCATCAATGTGTACTTACGTTTACGAGTCATTAAATCATGTTTAATTTGGACTTCTCTGTGTATGCTTTTTAAGGTGGACCCCTATTGCCTGCATTATATGACTGACAGACAAGAACGGTTTGACCTAAAAATATCAAAATTGAAAATACTGCGGACACAGAGACACCTACATCTTGGATGCCCTTAAGGTAAGCCAAAACATATAAAAAATTAATTCCAAAGTGAACTATCCCTTTAAGCATGTTTATACTTTGGCCTGATTCCGTAGCGTGAGCCTCCCCGAACGGACTAGGCATTTATACTTGACACGCTCGCCGTTGTACTTTTATTTGGGGCGACTCTGAGTAATTGTCCTAACCCATCAGGAATCAGCGGTGAGAAGTAAGGTACACATGAATTTTTATTTTAGTACACTTCACCAAAACCACACTACAAAATAATCGTGTAAAGCAGTAAACCTTGAGATTGATTATTACTTGTGGCATTAGAACAAAATAAATGGATATAAGAATGTAGCCTATACAACTAAATTAACAATATATTACATATTTTGTAAATATTTTCATTTAGTTTCGTGAAAATTTTTATACAACATTTTTATTTATAGGGCTTATGTCTGCTATTGTAGGCTCATTTTGTAAACTCATTAACTAATTTAGACTGGGTGCTGGTGGCCAGATTCAGCTCAAATGTGCGTCTTCGGATGCATTAAAGCATTCTATCTTAATTTAATCCTCCCCGTCCGGGAAACCGCCCCCAAATTTATTCTAGCCACTATATGGCTTCCTCAAGACAAGTTTATGGGTAAATACAGTGATTTAAGTGGGCCAGAACGCACCGGTACTCAGTACCGCCACTTCCAAATATAGCTCTTGAGCGTACCGCCACCTCTCCGTGCGCCCAGAACGTGCTTTTAGCGTACCGGTACGCTCATTTGCACATCTGTTTTAATCCTTTGGCTGCGCTGACGCTTTTCAGAGCGCCCTTCACAATGCACGCTTCCTAATTCGTCCCACCGAGAGCAGAGACTAGTTCCCCATCGAGGGGAACTCAACTGCGTCATCGTTATGACACTTTGGGGAATGCCCCCAGCGTAGCGCATCTGAAGAATGAATGAAATCTGTCCAATCCTGATTGGTGTTGCGTCACGACGTAGTAGATGACGGCATACCCGGAAGATACAAAGGGACGCCGGCACGAACACAAATCAGCTTTTTGCTATTCAGCAAGCGCTCTGTGTTGTCTGAACCAGTTTGTCTTATTTGGTGTTGTTTGTCCCTCTTATAAGAGTGCTGCGTTCCCGCCTGGCCTTATTTAGTAATGATGGTCAGATGCGCGCTCCCCGCGGATCAGGTCCCGCATCTGCTGAGGCAATGCGGCGGCTTAGATCGTGGGGCTCGCAGAGAGAGCTCTCAGAGGAGATCGGGACTGCCGAGGCACTTTCCCGATCTTCATCTGAAAGCTGCAGATTCCCCTATCCCCCGTTCGGGAGCCCGCCCCGCGCTTCTCCCGTTCGGGATGTAGACCCGGTGTTGCAGCTGTCTGATTCCGAGGAATTGGACGTGCTCAGCATCGCGGAGGAGAATCTGCACGAAGCGCACACACACACACACACACGCACACACAATTTGCAGTAAGATTCTGTGGCTGGGATCTCGCGTCTGCCGAGGCAGCGCGTAGGTTTAATGTTTGCCTTGCAGTTGTAATACAGAATCTAGCTCGGATCTCGCGTTTGCCGAGGCAGCGCTTAGATTGCGAGTGTACTTTCCAGTAAGATTCTGTGGCTGGGATCTCGCATCTGCCGAGGCAGCGCGTAGGTTTAATGTTGCCTTGCAGTTGCAATACAGAATCCAGTAGCTCAGATCTCGTGTTTGCCGAGGCAGCATGTAGGTTACGAGTCTACTTTGCAGTTTGCTGTGTGAGTACGAGGCATGAACAGTCAGCTCCTGAGGGTGCTTGCTGTGTTCATTGAGAAAAAAAAAAAAAAACTCGCCGCACACGTGCGTTTCGGGTGTCTCAGCCTCGCGCCTGTTGACTTTCTTCTCGAGAGATGAAAGCCAAATATATTGTACTACTCTCGCGTTTGTTAAGGCAGCGCGTTATGAGTCTACAATAAAAGGGACACACGCGATCTGATAAATAATACTGTTTAGGTGCGAGGAATTCACAGTCAGCCCCTGAGGGTGCTGGCTGTGTTCATTGAGAAATATCCTGACGCGTACAGCCGTGCGCTGTCAGTTGTTTTAGTCTCGCGCCTGTTGACTTTCTTCTCGAGGGATGAAAGCCAAATTATAACGGCTCGAATCTCGCGCTTGCCGAGGCAGCGTGTAGGTTATGAGATCGTATAATTAAATATAAAACAGTATTCTGGTGTTTATGGCTGCATTTATTTCCTACAGCCTACCATTCAGACCGTGTTTCACTTATCCAGTGTTATGGCTGCATTTAATTCCTAGGAGTTAAAGTAATTAAATATTAATTCAGCCTACCATCTGAAGGAGAGTATCGCTTTGAGGTCCCCCTCAAAAAAAAAAAAAACTGACTGAGCTTGGGACTTTAGGCGGTGCTCTTACCCAGAGCCTCCTGAGAAGACGGATCTGAAGGCTAAGGGAAAGAGGTCCTAACTTTTACAAGACCTCCAAGGGCCCGCCCCCGAGAGACAGCGATTACGGTCCCCTCTCTCGCTGGGCCCTCGGGAAGCTGGCGTCAGTATCCCGCCGTCTCTGACATTTCGGGACATGCTAGCTTCCAGCGAGCACACACTGGTCTGTCTGCCCCAAAGGCTTGCAGTCAGTCAGTGTTCAGGTTCGCACACTGTGACTCGTTGTCGGTCTTCCCCTGCCGGTCCTCCGCTTCAGGGTGCCGTCAAGGACTCGCACAAAACACCGGACACCAGCCCAGAAGGGCTGGTTCCCTTGGCGAATTTTGCAGAGGCATGGCAAAACCTCGCGAATATTTCTCCATGGGTCCTGCGCACTGTAGAAATCGGGTACAGACTGCAGTTCCAGGTCCGCCCACCAAGGTAAGTATCAACGGGGTGGTCTGGACTTCAGTTCACCCAGAGCAGAGTCTGGTGTTGGAACAGGAAGTTCACTCGCTGCTGGAAAAAGGGGCCATAGAGCATGTTCCCCCACCAGTCAGGGAGTCCGGGTTCTACAGCCGGTACTTCATAGTTCCCAAGAAGGATGGAGGGCTGCGTCCATTTTTAGATCTTTGGCATCTGAACCGGTCTCTGAGGAGGTTCAGGTTCAAGATGCTCACTATTTATATTATCGTGAGTCAAAACCAATCCGAGGATTGGTTTGTCATGATAGATCTAAAAGACGCCTATTTTCACGTCTCCATCCTTCCATCTCACAGGAGGTTCCTGAGGTTTGCTTCCGGGGGCGAAGCTTACCAATATCGGGTTCTTCCATTCGGCCTAGCACTCTCCCCTCGTACTTTTACCAAGTGTATGGATGCAGCTCTAGCATCCCTGAGGCTCGAGGGCATCAGGGTGCTCAATTACATCGACGACTGGCTAATATTGGCCCAGTCGAGAGAGCTGGCGATTCGGCATCGAGATGTCCTCGCCCACATCCAGAGCCTGGGGTTGAGACTCAACACGAAGAAGAGCGTGTTGACACCAGCCCAGAGAACCACGTTCCTGGGAGTGGTGTGGGACTCAGTCACGGTGCAGGCACCTTTTTCTCCTGCTCGGATCGAGTCCATCCTGACCACAGTGTCCGGGATAAAGCTAGGCCAAGCCATCACTGTCAAACACTTTCAGAGAGTGTTGGGTCTCATGGCAGCAGCGTCCAGTGTGATACCTTCTGGCCTGCTACACATGAGAGCTCTACAGTGGTGGTTAGGAGCCAAGGGGTTTTCCCCGAGGGAAAATCCATTCCGCTTGATAAGGGTTACGCGCAGATGCCTTCGTTCCCTATCAATTTGGAAGAAGCCTTGGTTCTTGTCCCAGGGTCCCAGGCTGGGAGCGTCATGTCGCCGGATATCTATTTCGACAGACGCCTCCCTCTCTGGCAGGGGCGCGGTCATGGACGGCCACTTTACGAGAGGTCTCTGGCAGGACCATCATTCCTCTTGGCACATAAATTGCCTAGAGATGTTGGCGGTGTTCCGAGCTCTGAGGAGCTTTCTGCCAGACCTCCATGGTCGCCATGTCCTAGTAAGATCCGACAACATGTCGGTGGTTTCTTACTTAAACCGTCAGGGGGGTCTGAGATCGCGCCCTCTGTGCATACTGGCGCATCAGATCCTCCTGTGGTCCCAGCGGAGACTGTCGTCTCTCAGGGCGATGTATGTCCCCGGGGATCAAAATTAAGGGGCAGACGTCCTGTCGAGGCAGGGGCTGAGGCCCGGGGAGTGGCGACTCCACCCCGAGGTGGTGGAGGCCATGTGCGTGAGATTCGGCCCAGTGGAAGTGGATCTGTTCGCGTCTCAAGAGACGTCCCACTGTCCACTGTGGTTCTCTCTCAGGTATCCAGCTCAGTTGGCGCTGGATGCTATGACGCAGACGTGGCCGAGGCTGCGGCTGTACGCATTTCCCCCGATCGCTCTGCTCCCGGGAGTCTTGGAGTGGGTCCGTCGGGAGGGGATCAGCCTACTTTTAGTAGCACCCCACTGGCCGACCCGGATATGGTTCTCCGACATTGTAGCACTGCTAGACGGCCTCCCGTGGCAGGTCCCTCTGAGGAGGGATCTGCTGTCTCAGGCAGGGGGCACAATATTTCACCCTCGGCCGGAGCTGTGGAACCTCTGGGTCTGGCCCCTGAGGGGGCTCAGTTCTTAGAGGCTGGCCTGTCAGCAGATGTTGTCGAGACCCTACTCAGCTCCAGGGCTCCTTCCACCAGGAGACTGTACAGCCTGAAGTGGAATGTGTTTTCCACTTGGTGTAGAGAGCGTGAGGTGGACCCAGTTAACTGCCCAGTGGCTTCAGTGCTGGAGTTCCTCCAAGATCGTTTCTCCGCCGGTCTTTCCCCATCCACACTTAAGGTGTATGTGGCTGCCATTGCGGCTTTCCACTCACCTATAGGTGCTGGGCCTTTGGGAAGACACCATATGGTTGTACGTTTCCTCCGTGGGGCTCGGAGGATTAGGCCTGCGGCTCACTCCAGAGTTCCAACTTGGGACCTGGCGGTGGTTCTTGAAGGGTTGGCTGAGGCCCCCTTTGAACCACTGGAGTCGGCTGAGGCAAAGAACCTGACCTTCAAGGTGGCTTTTCTCCTTGCCATCACTTCTCTGAGGAGAGTGGGGGATCTCCAGGCCTTGGCTATATCGCCAACTTGCCTGGAGTTTGCCCCTGGCGGAGTCAAGGCCATCTTGCATCCTAGACCGGGCTATGTGCCCAAGGTGCCGTCTAGTGCGGCACGGTCTGTGGTTCTTCAGGCCTTCCATCCTCCACCTCATGGGACGGCGGAAGAGGGGAGACTTCACCTGCTCTGCCCAGTCAGAGCCCTAAGGGTTTACTTGGAGAAGTCCTCTCAGTGGAGGAAGTCGGACAAGTTGTTGGTGTGCTTTGGTTCACCCAAGAAAGGGCTGCCTGCATCTAAACAGACAATCAGCAATTGGATTGTCCAGGCTATAGCCACGGCTTATCAGGTGCGCAATTTGCCTTCACCTATGGCCGTAAGGGCACATTCCACCAGGAGCATGGCCTCCTCGGTGGCCCTCCTTTCTGGCGTCTCGCTTCAGGAGATCTGCGAGGCGGCCGGGTGGGCCACCCCGCACACCTTCATCCGTTTTTACAGTCTGCAACTCCCCGTGACGCCTGGCGCCAGAGTGCTCGCCTCCTAAGTGTGCCTGGTCTTCCAGCTTCACACTAGGGCGGTCGTGATTACGGTGTGGCATAGTGGGTATTTCGTTCCCCAAAGTGTCATAACGATGACGCAGTTGAGTTCCCCTCGATGGGGAACGTCTCGGGTTACGACTGTAACCCTTGTTCCCCGAGAAGGGGAACGAGACTGCGTCTCGTCGCCACACCTATCACGGGCAGAGCGCTTGCTTCATCGCAAATGAGCTGATTTGTGTTCGTGCCGGCGTCCCTTTGTATCTTCCGGGTATGCCGTCATCTACTACGTCGTGACGCAACACCAATCAGGATTGGATAGATTTCATTCATTCTTCAGATGCGCTACGCTGGGGGCATTCCCCAAAGTGTCATAACGATGACGCAGTCTCGTTCCGCTTCTCTGGGAACAAGGGTTACAGTCGTAACCCGAGACGATTACCCATATACATTACATTCCTCCCCGCTGAACGCTAGCTATTACAAATGCGTGAAATGCACTCACAGTGGTTGAGCGCGGTAAAGTTAGTTTTAGGTTCGATATTTCGCCGGACATTTGTTTTCCCTTGCCACTGCGCTTGCCTAAGGGAACGTCTGCCAATTCCACCAACTGCATTAAACGTAGCCTATAATTTGTATTATTTAAAATTACTTTTCAAATTCCAAAGCTTATAGAAGGTTCCTTTTGGCAATGATGATCTGGTAGCTTTGAGTAATTAACTTATCTAAGAAAATGATTCATAAAACTCACCAGTTGAGCCTATGTTTAATTTCTTCACTGACACAGACGAAAATGAAAAGACTCAGTCAAAGTTCAGCTTTAGGAGGGGAAGAAATACGGCAGGATAAGGAGACAGAGAGAAAAAGAAAGATTAAGATGAGAGAGCAGGTATTGACAAATAATCTAATGCACACTGATATGGTTTTAAAGCTATTTATTATCCATTTTTGAGCATTAGAAAGTCTTAAATTGCACATATGTAGATCAGAGAAATCAAAATTTTCCATACCATTTAAATGCACATGGCTGTGGGGGGTGGGGGGTAATGTGTAATGGGTAATGTGGGGGTGGGGGGGGGGGGAATTTTGGGATTTGGTGCTTCAATATATGTAATTTCCGATAACCTTTTAACTATTTGCTGTAGAGGCTGGTGTGGTTTGCGCACAAGTCGCTTAATTTGTCCCAGATAGTTTTCAAAGGGGAATCCTGAAATGCTATCAAGAGAGCCAAAGTGCTTGTATTCCTCAGCCAAATGAATGTGCTGGTGTACATTGTAAACAATTTCATCTGTTCCGTATAACTGCCCATAGTGCTGAACAAAAGACACCATTAACCTCTCTGCAAAAGATAGCATTTCCTCAGAAATACCTGGGGAAAGCAGCAAATACATGGCAACGGAAAACAACATAAAGTTGTCATATATGTCACTTGGAACACAGTCCTTCAAAACAATTGGGCCCCAATAAAGCATAAATGAACGGAACTCAGTGGCTTTCCACCGATCCAGTTCAGCTAGTGCCCTTGGTTTTCTATCAAAATTCACAGGGCATGTGGGAGCGCAGCTTGAGGAGTTTCTCAGAAATTGTCCCTACAGTGTGTGATGGAAGCCTTGTTGTCTTCTTCCCCTTTAACCACATATTCAAAAGTTTTCGAGTTACCCCGAGACAGCTGAGATGCATGTAGTCTATTGGAAACATTGACACCATATTAACCACCTCAGATAAAGGACTGGTTCCAATGTGGTGCTCCTCATCAACCCTATCCTTGAAACTGTCGTCTGTCCTTAGCCTCACTTTGGTTTCTGGATATGTCATTTTGTTTCGCCATACTCCCTCTTGAAAACACTTGTCACATCCTGCATATCCATTATGTGACTTAATCTGTTTAACGAAGGCTTTGGCTGGAGCATCACAAATAAAAGAGGAAACCAGAACTTCAAACTGCTTGTCAAGATAGATAATGCCATTACTCAGAACATTCTTAAGATCTCCAACAAATTGTTCAAGGTACTGAGAAAGACTCTTTGGCTTGCCTTCACCACAAAAGATACCAACAAGAAAAGGGGACTTAGTGTAGTAACATTTCAGACAACCAAGTATGGGCCAGAACTGAAGCTTTGAACTTTTGAATAAAGGTAGACCATCCACATTGAATTGTAAAACAAGAGTAGTCAGAGTTGCTGGTAAACTCAAACATTGCAACCGTGAAAGTACTCCCTGTACTATCCCAAAATGATAGTATTCTCCGCCTTCTATTTTAGTGGTAGGCACACGTGCTTGTGTTCCAAGTAATGTTCTTGCATCTTTGGGAAGGGTGGGGTGAAACACCCTTAAGATGGAGAGCAAAGAGGACAGTGCAACAAGAGACACAGAATAGGATGTGGCCCAATATTTTAAGCTTGTTTTTAAGAAGTCTTCATTAGGCTCATCATCATCACTGCCAGGGCCACTGTCACTGTCACTTTCAGGTTCTATTTCGTCAGCCACTGGTTCACAATCTAAATCTGAATCTATCTGTGCAGTGCACAAGTCGATATGTTCCTGCAGATCACTGTTGACTAGTGGTCTGTTTAGTGAGAAGTCAGAAGTTGTTGGGAAACCATCTAACTGGCACTCAGAAGAGATTGTGATAGGATGTGTGGTTTCAAAACTGGAATTAGCAGCTGATAAATTATATTCAAACAGAATATCCTGCTCTGTGTCCCTCACTAATTTTTTGACTTTGCGTCTTTTAGCTTTACAAGATGCCCTATAAGAAGACATTATTGCAGATGCTGTCACCAGAGTACAAACCTTTGTATTTAATTGGTAGCAATAAATGTGACTCTGCTTGTCTTGGATCCTGAAAAGGAGAAGAGAGAAAAACAATGTGCTGTAAACAACTGTTGCATTAAAGCTGTTTCTGCTAAGTAGATTAAGTAAAAATTTGAGGCACTGATGCACAAAGCCTCCTAGAAGTATGTGCGGCCATATTGTCATACAGATTTAAATCAAGCAGGCAATACCTATACTTCCAGTACTTATAAGCTCCATTCACTTCGGATGCAGCCTAAATAGTAAGTACGGGAGTATGGGTATTGGAACACAGGGATAGACTATATGAAAGCAGCACCCTTAATGGACTTCATAACTTTGTTAGTATCAGGTAAATATCACTAAACCCACACTGTTTAGACCCGTCATTTTCACATCTAATTTCATAACCCCCTCCACACACACACACACACACACACCCCACAAACTTAAACATTACCACTCAATAAGGGTTTATAGGACAAATGCAAGCATTTCAATTACCGCGCCGGGGCCCCCTAGTGGCAAGGGCCTGGGGCTACTGCTCCTTTTCCCAATGCCTCATTAATGTCTGGCTGCGGCCTGTGGGACATGGACATCCATATCCAAGTGCTTTTATGTTTGTATTCGCAAATGAGGCATAAAGTTTTTAACTATGCACTAATTTGCATACAAGTATTTCAAGGAAAGAAAGGATAAGGAGGATGGATGGATGCTGGTCTAATAATAATAATGGTAAGGGTGGCATATGTCACACCGGTGCGGAACAGAGCATAGCCACCAGAGTAGATCAACAATTGTTGTCCGCGCATGCACGACTCATGCTTATGGTTTCCATTCAACTGTCATTTTGTAAATCAGCCTACTTATAAACGAAACTATTGGTCATTAAGAAAACATAATGATTGTGTTGTTGTAGCTTTGTGTAACCCAGACATCAGCAACGTTCATTTTATACGACCAATCACTCTCGTGGCTGCCCGCACTTTCCCTGTCGTCACGGCTGCAACTTTCGCACTCGTTTGTGCTTTTTAGCAGCGTGTTCATCAGGTCCCGGGACACCCGTCTGAGCCATGGACATTGTCAACAATGAATGAAAATTAGCTTATTATCAATGAGTGTTATCAATTTGAGCGAGTATGCTACACATACATTTTTTTCTAAAGATACAGGACTGCTGCAGACAATGAGCTGCCAACCACCATAATGTAATAGCAACCCAAAATAATGAACTTGCTGTCCTTATATATATATTTGTGGTGTGTTGTATTATTATTATTATTATAGTTGTTGTTGTTACTTGAATAGTCAATATATTTCCCTTATTTGTATATGTCTATGATATTAACTGAAAATATAATCCACTGTAAACAATCAAAGTGGTCATATGGATTCTTTGCATTAACCAACTCTTAGGCCTACATATTACATTCAATGTTATAGAAAATAATCTTAATGACAGAAATTCACAAATATAGCCTATATACATTTGAGAACAGAAACGCATCACGTAACTGTAAAAGTAAAAAAAAAATTACTACGTGCTTGTTTGTAAAAAGGCTGTGAATTAGTATTCAATACGGTGACAAGTCACGTGACAAATGAACGAAGGACTCAAACCCGAAGACTCGAGAGATGAACTAATCATTTCTCTTTCCCGATACTGACAGCATAGCCTCTATGGGACTGACAGGAAGAACGAAAGACTCTGACCCGGCTGAACTCGAGGTTCGAAAGATGAACTAATCTTTTCTCTTTCCGGTACTGACAGCATAAGCCCTATTCGCACGGGATTAGTACTATATGGGGACCTCTGGTCATTTGTAATAATTGCGGAGGTTGTCTGTGATCTGTGATCATTGGTATTACGCAAGGTCTCTCTCTCTCTCTGCCGTTTGCGCGCCCTACGTGGTTTGAAGCACAGTCTCTAGCTGCATCCCAATATGCATACTATCCATCCTCCTAAATAATATGTGACAATAGTAATTGGGGGGGGGGGGGGGGGGGGGCGTACTTTTGACTTGAGCTCCGCGGCTGAAGCTCCGCGAACGGTGACGGACTTTGGACTTGAGCTCCGCGAACGGCGACGGACTTTGGACTTGAGCTCCGCGAACGATGACGGACTTTGGACTTGAGCTCCGCGAACGGCGACGGACTTTGGACTTGAGCTCCGCGAACGGCAACGGACTTTGGACTTGAGCTTGGACTTGAGCTGCCGAGTAGCCTCGGGCCCTCGGTACCCTTTATCCCCCGGTACCACACCCCTGCATGGCATCCTTTGGGGTCAATATGAGACGCAGAACCCAAGGCGTCATTCAGGTGACGCTCGTCTAAATCCAAAGCACATAGCATCCTTTAGCGTATGAGAAGCAGATCCCAAGGCGTCATAACTGTAACCCTGCTCCAGACCTAAACCTGCTACGTGTTATATTGACGCTAAAGGATGCCATGTGCGTAAGATTTCGACGAAATGTCATATGGCGTCACCTATATGACGCTAAAGGATGAGAATGCGTTGGATAAACTCATCTTTCAGGCATTTGACCGACCGGTTTGACTCTTCAGCGTGAGAAATCGGGGGTGTGGCGTGTGCGCGTGTAAAACCATTCAAATGCGGGTGTCTCACGGCCAATGCGTGAGAGTTGGCAGCTATGCTATAATAGCGGCAAGACATTTCCTAGTAAAGCCTATTGACGTCATATCTGGGAGATAAGTCAGTAAATTTGAGTAAAATCACAGGCTTTGGTTATCCCGTGCGAATGCGCCACACGAAATTCAGATGTGGGGGGGGGGTCATTTCTAAATCACACTGGGTCCCCAGATAATATGAATCCCGTGCGAATAGGGCTATAGCCTCTATGGGACTGACAGGAAGATCGAAAGACTCGGACCCGTCCCGAACCCGAAGACTCAAGAGAGATGAACTAATCTCAGAACCCATATGTTGCGTAATGCGCATGCGCGGTCAACACAAAATGAACGAATCACTCTCTGAGACAACTCGGTAGGTACAATTTGAACGGTTGCTGTAAGTTAGTTTATGGGCGCATACATTTTACAAGTTTTCTGTTAACTTTGAAACGTTATGGATCTGATCCCCTCCTCGCTAGTGACACACTCGGCTCGCATTTTTGCAACAATATCGTTGACTTGTTGTCACTACAGCAACTGTTTAAATTGTAGCTAGAGTACCTGCTAGCTAACTAGCTCTAGCACTATTCACATAAATCAATCATGGTCATTCCCTTATTGAGTGATAAAGTTTCCATTTAACGACATAGTGCCAAAACAAACAACATGTTTATTTTTATTTTTATAAAAACATAAGTCAGTTAAAACTTACCACAAGCAGGAGTGGGTATGAGCAGTCACTGGAAATGGCGCTGGCTAACTGCAGGTCTAACGGTAGCAGCTAGAAACTGATATGGACCGTTCCAAACAAATATGTTTTTTGTTTTTTTTACTTGTTTTTTATTTGTTCTCTGTACAGGTTACACACATAACCTAAAAAACCATCACAATCAATCGTCCAAGCATTGTGTTTAATTAAAAATATAATAATTACAAATATATAAACCCCCTCATCTTAATGGTCTCACCTAGCAGTAACCGCCACTCCTCGTGCGTCCCGCCTGTTTAACTTTGACAGCATTGATTAAACATTGATCTAATGTTTGCAATTCAACCATTAAATTCAACCATTCAACGTTGATTCAATGACATTTTTTCTACTTTCAATTCTTCAGTGGTTGATTCACCAACACATTTCAACCATAACCATAAATCAACCATTTCAAACAAAATTCCATGTTGAAATAACATCTTCTGCTATCTGGGATAAAACGTTTCAAACTAGAGTCTGACATCCTGGCAGATTCAATCCCGACAACGGCATGCATGCTAGATCCACGGTTTAAGCAGCTGAAGTTTCTCCCGGAAAATATCAGAGCGGATGCCCTGGCGCACCGGACTCAGCTGGTAGGAGAAGGAGGAACAGCCTGCTACGGGCAAGTTTAGAACTAACGTTGACTCTAATGTCTAAACAGTTGAGTTTACCATGTTTAAGTCGCTTTGGCTAAATACATACATATATTTCTCAGGTCTGTGGGGCAAGTAGCTTATACGCTGAGTTTCGTTCATTTAAGAGAAGAGCGCAATGGCACCTCTGATTATATTGCCTGCATGCAATATTTAGCCTATTATTTATTAAATCCAGGAAAGTGGTTGATGAAAAATTGCTTAAAATTGAGATACAATTAATACAAAACGAAATTCACTTTAAAGAAAGGCTTTCTACAAAAACAAACTTAAGGAAGTGGTATAAATGTCTGCCCATTCCATTTGTCTCCCGATATTTTTGGGATTATCTTATCTT
Source organism: Chrosomus eos (assembly GCA_036326025.1). Taxonomy (NCBI): domain Eukaryota; kingdom Metazoa; phylum Chordata; class Actinopteri; order Cypriniformes; family Leuciscidae; genus Chrosomus; species Chrosomus eos. The sequence continues at coordinate 54,721 of JAZAVI010000410.1, read as the reverse complement.
ATTCATGCCTTTCACTTGTCATATAATCAACATGAAATAAATAATAATAATAAAAAAAATGTAAACATGATTATAAAACGAAATCGTTTCTTGCAATTTTTTCATGCTGCAATGTTTATCTGCAAAGTTCGCTGATGCGCGTGGTGTGGCGCGGCTCATAACAAGAATGTTTAATTACAAGAATGTTTCAAATGAATGCTGCTGTTTTTGTATTAACACATGTTGATGAAAAGAATAACTGATGAATTTATTTATGATGTTATTTCTGATTTTCTTTTAAAATACATTTCCAATGATTCACCAGAACTCCTTCCTCTGTGTCTTCCTTAACAATGCGTTAATGCGTCATTTAATGAATAAATAATTTAACGACTAGTCGTCGACTGTTATGCAAAACTAGTCGACTAGCAAAAATCAGTAGTTGTGAAACCCCTAATATATATATCTTAGCGTCAGCGGGGCCAGAGCCCCGATACGATACGTATCGCACACGATACGAGCCGCGACATGCGAGCATCATCAGCAGGTTCAGCATCTTAAATAACGACTAAAAAGCAAATGAAGCTTAACTTACGTTTCAGAAACGCGCACGACAGGCCTTCATGGCAGCAAAGGTCTTAACTGCATCCTGTAATTCGATTGTTGCCAGTCCGTTAAGTCTCCATTAAGTCTGTTCCCTGTTCACAAAACGTTCCCCATTCAAAGCAATCGAAACAGCCAGCTACCGTTGTCAGCGAGCCGAGCCGCCGTATTCAAGCACAGAGGGCGCGCGCGCGCGCGGATTTCAGTTTCCCGAGCCCACAAATTGCGGCGAAAACATTTTCAGTGTACCGGTAACTGCCACGGTTCAGCTCGTCTGCCACAATCTTTGCGGTGTCCATCTTCATTGAATTGAATTGAGCCGACCAGAGCACAGCATAATAAGTAGCCATGCGGTTCACTTGGAGGGCGGGGACAAAAGTGCCATATTCAGTATGGAAATACACACAGACAATAACACACCACGCCCCTACTGCGTGCTAGAATCTACGAAAACAAGCCGATTTCAACCTCAAAATGTAAGCTTTTAAATATACCAATACTACTATCTCAAACATGGAGAGGCTTCTTCGTGATTTCAACAAACAGATTCTGCAAAAAAGCGGAAATCACAAATTTTGGAAAAAAACGCTTGTTTCTCATTTTCTCGCAAGTTGTGCTGCTGACTTGCGTCCCTGGTTTCTGTAACGGGTCACATATGTGCGCAGGTTTGTAATTCGCTACAAACCATGCCTAAACAAACTACTTGTCTTGCCTATAAATTTTGATGCAGAATTTTATTTTATTAATTCGGGGTAGGGACGCGAAACCGGAATTTCATAGCGCTTTATCTGTAGAGTGGAATAGGGATCCTCCATAGGGAGAGGCTAGTTGGCACTTCAGCACTGCGTTGTCATCGGGTCCAGGTGAAGGTCCTTCGTCAGATCTGGAAACGGCCTGGATCCGGCAGGCTGCAGGAAAACCTCGGGATAAACAAAGACACTAATATTAGCGTAGATGCCATTCTTCTTATGATGTAACGAGTACATCAGGATTTAAGGGTAGGCCTGGGCGAAAAATCGATTGAATGAATTAATTCGAATTTTTTGTTGCGGGCGATTTAAAAAATAAATAAATCGAGTTTTTGTGTAATGGCGCATATTTGGCCCCCCGGAGTTTCCGTAGCGTTAGTTTCACTCACGTCACGTAGCAGAATGGCAAGCGACGACGACAACAACAACATCAATGCACACACGAAACTGCAACAGCATACAGCAAGCGACAACATGGCTACCGGTGAGAGTGGGAAGTTTGTTCCTTAGCATAGGAGTGAACTCGAGCTTATAATGCCCGAGCCGATATTTCCCGTCACTATCCTCGGGTCGGGCCGGGCCCTTGAGAGACGTGCACTGCCAACGCAATAGAGTGCGGCGCGGGACTAGAGTTGATGGCAGAGCGCTGCGCGCGGGCGGTAATGCACTTACTCTGTGTGTGCGGTTTGCGGGAGAATAAAACGATTCGCGGGACTCCCACAAACTAGAAATATCTATGATTAAAACATAAAAATAATAAAAATCTCAGACATATTTTTATTACGACGAAGACTTAACAGAGCAGCCATCAAGTGTTAGACAGTATTCTAGGTTATTACGTGTGTAAGTTTTTTGTCCAATAATTAGAATCTGTTTTTTCAGAATTTAGTAGTAGGAAATTACTGGTCATCCCATTTTTTTATATCAGCTATGCATTCAGTTAATTTTGTGAATTGGTAAGTTTCGTTAGGTTTTGAAGAAATATACAGCTGAGTATCATCAGCATAACAGTGAAAGCTAATTCCATGTTTCCTAATTATATCTCCTAATGGTAGCATGTACAGAGTGAACAGCAGCGGTCCTAGTACTGAGCCTTGTGGTACGCCATACTGAACTTGTGATCGATAAGACATCTCTTCATTTACTGCTACAAACTGATAACGGTCAGATAAGTATGATTTAAACCATGCTAGTGCAATTCCGCTAATGCCAACATAGTTTTCTAGTCTATTAAAAAGAATGTTGTGGTCGATAGTATCAAATGCAGCACTAAGATCGAGTAACACTAATAGAGACATACAACCACGATCGGATGATAAGAGCAAATCATTTGTGACTCTAATGAGAGCAGTCTCAGTACTATGGTACGGTCTAAATCCTGATTGAAAATCCTTGCAGATATTATTTCTTTCTAGAGAGGAACATAGTTGTGAGGATACTGCTTTTTCTAATATCTTTGAAAGAAAAGGTAGATTCGAGATCGGCCTGTAATTGACTAATTCTGTATGATCAAGTTGCGTTTTTTTTAACAAGTGGTTTAATCATAGCCAGCTTAAAGGTTTTTGGTACGTATCCTAGAGACAAAGACGAATTAATGATATTGAGAAGAGGATCTATGACCTCTGGAAGCATCTCTTTCAATAGTTTAGTCGGTATAGGGTCTAACATACATGTTGTTGATTTAGATGATTTAACGAGTTTGCAAAATTCTTCCTCTCCTATAGCAACAAATGAATCAAGTTTTTCATCATGGAGACTACACTGCACTCCCTGATGTGATACTGTAGTAGACGTTTGCATAGTTATAATTTTGTCCCTGATATTATCGATCTTATAAGTGAAGAAGTTCATAAAGTCATTACTGCTGTGTTTCTTGGAAACATCTGAGCTTGAAGCTTTCTTTTTCGCTAGTTTAGCCACTTTCTCAAATAAATACCTAGGATTGTTTATTTTCTTCTAATAGGTTTGAAAAATAATCAGATCTAACAGCTTTTAAAGCCTCTCTGTAAGCAATCGAGCTCTCCTTCCATGCAATCCGAAATACCTCTAGTTTTGTTTTCTTCCAGTTCCGCTCCATTTTTCTGGCTGCTCTCTTAAGGGCCCGGGTGTGCTCGTTGTACCACGGCGTTGGACTATTTTCTTTAATCTTCTTTAAGCGCAGCGGAGCAACTGTGTCTAAAGTGCTGGAAAGAGAGAGTTAAAAGTTTCTGTTGCAATATCAAGTTCTTCTAAGCTATCTGGGATGCTGAGATTATGAAACTGATTTGGAAGATTATTGATAAAGCAATCTTTAGTGGCAGAAGTGATAGGTCTAACATATTTATAACACGGAGTCGGCTTTGCACCCTTGGCTAAATGTAATTTACACAAGACTAGATAATGATTTGAGATGTCGTCGCTCTGCTGCAGAATTTCAATGGCATCAACATCTATTCCATGTGATACTATTAGATCTAGAGTATGATTACGACAATGAGTAGGTCCTGACACGTGTTGTCTAACTCCAATAGAGTTTACAATGTCTTTAAATGCCAATCCCAATGCATCTTTTTCATTATCTAAATGTATATTAAAATCACCAACAATTAGGACTTTATCTGCAGTCAATATTAATTCTGATAGAAAGTCAGCAAATTCTTTGATAAAATCTTTTTGGTGCCCTGGTGGCCTGTATACAGTAGCCAGCAGAATTCTCAAACGTGATTTATCGTTTACACTATATATATTTACATTAAGCAGCAACACTTCAAAATAAGTATTTAAAACAAGATTTCTTATTGGTTTTAAAAATGTTACTATAAATTACAGCAACACCTCCCCCTTCATGTTTATAACAGTAATCTTGCGGGGTGGACTCATTTAAAGTAATGTAATCGTTTGGTTTTAGCCAGGTTTCTGTCAAACACAGCACATCTAGGTTATAATCTGAAATCATATCATTAACTATGAGCGCTTTTGAAGTAAGGGATCGAATATTCAGCAACCGAAGCTTTATCGTTTGCTCATCTGTATTATATTTGTTTTTTATTTGTTGAACATCAATTAAATTTTTAGCCCTTAGAAAGGTTTGGACGTTTTTTTCGATTTCCAAATTCGGGGAACAGACACAGTTTCTATATGATGATATCTAGGTGAAAGAGTCTCTATGTGATGAGATTTATCTGACCATGGTGACGCGAGGCTGCTAGCAGACGGTCGGTTTAGCCAGTTTGTCTGCTTCCTGACCTAAGCCTTAGATTGTCATGTTTCATCTCTAAGACTATGAGCCAAATTACTAGAGAGAAGAGCAGCACCATCCCAGGAGGGATGAATACCATCACTTTTCAACAGGTCAGGTTTGCCCCAAAAACTTTTCCAATTGTCTATGAATTCTATATTATTTTGCGGACACCACTTAGACCAGGGGTTCTCAACCTTTTGCAACTCATGGCCCACCAATGACTGTTTAAAAACATTCCGAGGACCACCTTTCCAAATATGATATAAACACAGAATAAAAGAAAATTCCAAAAGTACAATGATATACTCTGCTGTTAATCTGTTATGCCACTGTAGTGGTCAAGTCAACTATAGATGAAAACTGTCCTTGTATAAAAAAGACTGGGCAGGTTTACTCAGTAACCATTTATTCCTGTAACATTAACAGGGCAGGTCAGACCAATGACTGGGTCAGACACAAGGGGAACACTCTTTTAACAAATTAATTAATAATACATCCTCACATCCAGGCTAACATACCTGCAACAACAGGTCAGACACACAAGAGGGGAACATTCTCTCTATTCATTAGCAGAAATGTTCAACAGTTCATTCACCCCAATTTATACTGTACGTGTAATTTATCAAATACAATTAGCAATATGGGCACGTTTAAAATAATCTTACATAAACAAACATTACGTAAATATTACATGTATTATATTATTTTTACAATTCAACAAGAGAAAAACTGGACACGTTACTTATACTCCTTCCCACACTTTCAAAAATGAGGAAGTCTAACAGGTGTGTCACATGTCAAAAACAGTTTTCATCAACAACCAGTCTAGGTCTAGGACTATTAATAAATCCCAACACATTAATATACAGTATTTACATGAGCAAGTTTTTGGAGTAGTTCACATGAGAAAAAAACATATATACTGAGACACCTTGCTACAAAATGCATATTCTGCATACCCTCAGTGAGACACTTGGGCTTGCTTCTTGGAGATAATAAGATCAAGTCTTGGTGAAATGGGTGAGAGACTGACACGGAGAGTAGCATTCAAAGTAGCTTTCAGTCTGCTCCTTGCTTTTGATTTTGTGATAGTCACAGTGGAGAACCCTGACTCACATAAGTATGTGGTGGTGAAAGGCAATAGAAATTTGATTGCCCGCTTTGACAGAGAGGGATATTCACTTGCAGCCAGTAACCAAAATGATGCAAGGTCAACTTGTGTGAGTTGAAGTTTTAGGCTACTGTCAGCTGATAGTTCCATTAGTTCATTTTCCAATACAGTGGAAAGAGCCATTTCTTCTGAAGCAGGATCTACAGAGAATGGGTCCAAAATCCAAAGGTTTCCATGTCGAGGGTCCTCTGGGAAGTAGTCAGCAAACTTTTGAGACAACTGAGACAAGTGCTGGGTTATAACACTTGATATGTGCACATGAGAAGAGGCTTCCAAAGTTTCACTCAGATGTGGAAACATGTCAAATCGTCCCTCCTTGACTCTTCTATTCCAAAGAATGAGTTTTTTCTTGAATCCCTCAATTTTGTCTGAAACCAAAAACACTGGAGTGTTTCTGCCTTGCATTGATACATTCAGCTGATTTAACTGATCAAATATATCAGATAAGTAGGCCAGTTTTGCAAAAAAATTATCATCAGTGTAATGCTCAGCAAGAGGGGAGCGTTGCTCTTCCAGAAATGTGTGCACTTCTTTTCTCAGTTCAAAAAGACGATTAAGCACACATCCTCTTGAAAGCCACCTTATTTCACTGTGGTACAAGAGCTGCAAATGATCAGCATCAAGACGTTCACACAGAGCTGCAAAACACCTTGAGTTGAGTGCATTTTTCTTAATATAGTTAACAGTTTTCACAGCAATGTTCATAACCTCATGCAGTTCTGGTGACATCTGCTTTGTTGCAAGACTTTCTCTGTGCAAGAAACAGTGCGTCCACTTTGCATCTGGTGCTCGCTCTTGGATTTGTTTAACAACACCGCGGTGTTTTCCCGTCATGGCAGCCGCGCCGTCTGTGCAAATACCTGAGCAGTATTTCCAATCAAGACCTTTTTCAGTGAAGTACTCATCAAGGCAGTGCATGACATTATCTGCCGCTGTTCTCGTTGGAAGTTCTTTGCAAAACAGCAGATCTTCACAAAGATTACTGTCCATGCAGTATCGGACAAAAACTAACAGTAACGCGGCATTGCTTATGTCCGTCGACTCGTCCAGCTGTATGGCAAAATAAGGGCTTGCCTTTATTCGTTCCACGAGTTGGCACTCAATGTCATCGCTCATGTCAACAATTCGTCTAGCCACGGTGTCATCGGAAAGTGGTATTGACTGAATTTTGGTTGCAGCTGCATCACCCAGTAACTCTCTACACATATCCACAGCACTTGGCAAAATAAGTTCCTCGGCGATAGTAAATGCTTTCTTACTACGAGCAACACGAGCGGCAACCATATAGCTAGCTTTCAATGTGACTTTTGGTTGAGTTGATAACGATGTTATGACTTTTTGTTGAGCCTGAAGCCCATCTTTTTTCCTTAAAAAATATTCTTTTGGCTTCCCAACACAGCCCGGGTGTTTTGAGTTCAAATGTCTCTGCAGCTTTGATGGTTTTAGCGCCTCATTTGACAAAATTTCTCCACATTCGACACACTGTGCCTTCGGCTTAGTCTCAGTACCTGCACTTATAAAACCAAATTTTATGTATTCAGCGTCGTACTTTCTCACCACACACTTCAAAGTCTTTGCTTGCACAGGTCTGTCTCCCGCATCTGTTTTTCTTTTCAAAAAACGATCCATATATATATCCATATAACGTGTAACTGCATCTGTTTGAACGAACTTTCAATCTGACGTTGTGACGTGATTGGTGTTGCGACATTTAAACATAAATTAGCTTTTACATAATGCATATTGAATTGAGTGTTTAGTTTTTTTATCAAATAAATTCATAAGAACAATTAGATAATCAGAAAATAAGATTTGTCAATTAAAAAATATAAAATATTAAAAAAAAATCGGTAGTCTAGCACTGCCTACACGGCCCACCAGATGGCGCTCCGAGGCCCACTAGTGGGCGCGGCCCACCGGTTGAGAATCACTGACTTAGACAACCAGCCATTGAGTGAACGCAATCTACTAACTATCTCATCACTCCTTCGAACAGGAAGAGGGCCAGAGCAGATTACAGTGCCTGACATCTAGGGTTGGGTATCGGTTGGCTTTTATTCGATACCAGTACCTACTCTGTATTTTTTAAACGGTTCCGGTGCTTAAACGGTTCTTAAATCGGTACTTAAGAAAATGAAAACCGCACACACTTTATCAAAAAATAATACCCTTTAATTTACAGGGCCAAACTGGACACAGAATTAACTTACATTTTTAAACAATATAAACACAATTAACATATGGTAATAATAAAACCAATATAAAATAAAAATTCATATTTACATAATATCAAATGAAACAATATTGTATCAAACAATGTAATAATACTGGAGATTAATAGAAATTACTAGCAGGCAGAGCTGCCAACTCTCACGCATTGACCGTGAGACTCACGCAAATGACCCTTTCACACAGAAAAATCACGGACAAAGAGGACACTGACACCGACAGACAGAGAAGACAGAGAAGGTTACTTTTGATATGGAACAAATCCACAGCTGTCAGATTCTGTCAATATTTTTACGAGATTCACACAATAACGTTTTGGCTCTTTGAAATGTGACAGATCGCTGTAGCGCGTCAGTTCAAATGGCACGTGATACAGTAGCCTACAAATCCACTGCTTCTTAGCGTTGAGTGAACCTATGAAAGAGAACATCTCTGGTTACTGGTCTGGTGTAACATACCTATGTTCTCTCAATAGGGAACGAGACGCTGCTAAGCTCCTCGCGCTGCCGACCAGCTTCCTTTTTCGGCAGAGAAATCTGAGGAGCAGATGGCGCGCACGCGCCAACATAATATGACGACGTGTAAACAAGTGCGTCGATGCGGCGCCCGGGCTATCAGCCAATGAATTGGCTTGATTCTATATGGGATTCAGACTATCTGCACACCCAGAGGGCGTTCTGACGCGTAATTTTACACGTGAAATGCAGCCAAACCTTGCGAGAAAGAGCGCGCATGCGAGACAGAAGAAACTGTGTTCCAAACTGTGTAGCGCACGCACGGCGGTCAGCGGAGAGGGAGAGAGCGAGAGACCTTGCGTGTGTGTGTACGCGTGTGTGCTTAAAGGGATACTCCACTTTTTTTGGAAATAGGCTCATTTTACAACTCCCCCAGAGTTAAACAGTTGAGTTTTACCGTTTTTAAATCCATTCAGCCGATTTTCTGATATTTAGAAGAATATCAGAAACCAGACAGTTTCTGGTCTCATTGACTCCCATAGTATATTTTTTTTCCTACTATGGAAGTCAATGAGACCAGAAACTGTCTGGTTACTGATATTCTTCTAAATATCAGAAAATCGGCTGAATGGATTCGAAAACGGTTAAAACTCAACTGTTTAACTCTGGGGGAGTTGTAAAATGAGCCTATTTCCCAAAAAAGTGGAGTATCCCTTTAATGAAGTTAGGCACCGAAGTCAGGCACCGAAATTTTCGTTCTTATTCGGTCTGGTTACTACCGTTTACGTCGGAACCGGTTCTCTATTGGCACCGAGTTTCAGTACTCAACCCTACTGACATCGTACTTGCGAGTTCAAACACCTCTTTAATATTAATTTTGGTGATCTCCGACTGGCGGAGTCGAACATCATTAGTGCCGATGTGAATAACAATTTTAGAGAATTTACGATTAGCATTAGCCAGCACTTTTAAATTTGCTTTGATATCAGGCACTCTGGCTCCTGGTAAACATGTGACTATGGTGGCTGGTGTCTCTATTTTCACGTTCCGTGTAATAGAATCGCCAATTACCAGGGCACAATCAACATAATTCTCAGTGGGTGTTTCACTGAGAGGGGCAAATCGATTTGTTATGGTAATCGGAACAGAAGAGTGGTTTTTTGATCCGCGACTAGAGCGATCTCTCACAGTCACCCATCTGCCTGGCTGCACAGGCATAACTCAGCCGGAACCGAATCATGTAAATGGTTCACTATGCTAGGCGCATCCAAAGTAGTATCTAAGGCTCGAGCACACTTACTATCCTCAATTAAAGTTTGGATGCGTGTCTCTAATTCTGAAATCTTTTCCGTCAGCCTAACTGTCTCCTTGCATTTATCACATATAAACCCTATTGCCGACGGGAAAGGCTATAGTAAACATATGGCATGAGGTGCAGGTGACAATAACAGGACAAGACTACTCACCGTGTTTGTTGACTGATTCTTACTCACCTGGGCTTTTTATGAACTCAGAGACGCGAGCGAGCACAAAAAAAAAAATAACTGAGGGCACGGGTGGCGCGGTAACAGGCTAGCGAGATACTAGCGTGTTGTGCTAACAATAACGGAAGCTAGCGATGTTAGGTTAATGTTAGGTAAACTGTAATTAGTAGTATAAACAACTAGAAATGATGGTTCAAAACAGAAAGAAATGCGAGGCTTAGACGGAGCTTACAGCCTCGGAGCAAACACACTCACACACAGAAGGCAGCAAGGCAGACAGGAGCAATCGATCAGGGAAAGCACTTAGGGTTGGAGATGAACAGACGATCGGCAGGAGCAGGATTGGGCACCCCTTGTCTATGCGATTTACCTGAATCAGACATTGTTTTCTGTTTACTTTTGTTCAATTTATTTTGTTTATATAATTTATATTATTCATCTTATATTTATATTATTCTTTTCTTCAATAGTGAGTCAATTATCTCTCTCCAACCAACACGTCAACTGCTGTCTGCACACACAAGCTGCGTCCCAATGTGCATACTATCCATCCTAAATAGTATGTGACGTTAGTAATTGTCAATACTATTTAGGGTGGATAGTATGCACATTGGGACGCAGCTACAATCTAAAGACACGGGAGGCTGACCGGTTGACTTTTGCGACAGTGCTGCGGAGCTTGTGGCCTCTAGGGATGCTAGACGTGAAAGTTACAGATCGAGCGCCACTAGTGGCCAAAAGTTCCGCGGTGTGCCTTTTAATTAACAGGGGAAAAAAAGACTAACTAGCGGTTGTGAGACTGTGAACGACAGGTCATGCTCCGCTATGAAAGAACATATGCGCACTTTTAGATCGCACCCACGGTCGGCGATAGATGCATGAACCTCTGTTGTGGTACTTGTTGGACCAGACAGGAGCATGTGTACTGTAGAGCACCGGAGAACGGCAGCATTGTGTCTAACTTCTGATTGATGGTGAGCTAGCACTTTTTTGCCATTATTGCCATGACATTGAAGTCTCCTGTGGCATACTGTGCAAAGACACGAAAGTTACCTGGCTGTTTGATTTTTTTTTTTAGCCCACAAACTAAAAGGATTGCCATTCTCCCCCATTTCGCTAAGCCAAGCCCATCTCCATATATTTTGTACACTTTTATCGACCTCCGATACATCGGAGCCTTCCTGCATTATAAGTGTGTCCATGGTAAAGGATAGTTCTACCTTAGCGCTCAGCTGTAGCCTGACATGCACTTCTCCAAAACTAAGACTAAGATTTTCCGTGAGCGGGAATGTAAAACCCGGAGTGGACCATGAGCGAAGTGATTAAAGAATGCTTAGAGTGGAGAGAGGAACGTGCTTTCGCTCTACTCCAGGCTTTGATCACATCCACCTCAGCAGGGTGAACACACCTCTCGTCTTTCCTTAATTTAAGACCTATTGAAATAAAATTAAGACATTTATCACACTATTTGAGAAATGAAAGCCTATTTATGGCCTTAAAATTATGAAAAGTGAATTTAAGACATTAAGGACAACGGGAACCCTGCAATTGACGGAAATCCATCATAGACTCACTGCGATTAACAGAAATCTGTCGTAGCGACGGAGAAATTTAATCCCTGCGTTATGAAGTGGACGTATCACAGCTCTATACCAGATATTACATTAATAATATTCAAATAGTTACAAATACGTTTACAAGTAAAAAAAAAAATGCATGTTAAAAACAGTGTATGAATTAATAAAGCAGAGCTCAGGAAGTGGGCGATTTGACCAACATTTTAATTCAAGATTGAAAGATGCATGAAGAATATGACAGAAGGGTTTATTTGTTCTTCATTAAAGGTCCTCTAAGCGATGTCGGGTGACGTCACTTCTTGTTGACGTTTAAAGTATTGTCAAACAAAACGGAGGCTAGCTAGACCCTCCCTCCTCCTCATCCGCACTATAACCCCCTAAACCCACCCCCAAATCATTCTTGTCGGTCATTGGCTGGAACAGTTTGTTATGTTTTGTAGAGTGGGTCGCTAGAGTTTGTTTTTGTAGCCGTTTGTGGAGCCTGGGGTGTCTGCAGAGACCGCGTCTTTTTACAGTGTGTTCAGGGGACAGGCAGCCAGCGGATAGTGAGGAGATGTTTGATGTATGTGACAAAAAATGTTTTGGCCTAAAAAATGCGTGACATCGCTTAGAGCACCTTTAAGTGGACCTCGAGGTTAGGATGGGGAATGGTCTCCTATTCTTCCCAGTATAACCCAGTATAAGGTCCTCCTGGCCGCAGATGTACTCGTGGTGAGCTAGCCAGAATATATGGACTTGTTATTCAATGTAAGGTATTCCTATATGATGTAAGGTATGCACTCTTATTGGTTAACCCTTTGTAACTCCCCTCGTAATCTTATATATTCTCAGACAAAAGTACCAACAAACTTGAGAGATAACTTTCTCCCTCAGCGCTGGGTCATTGTTCATTTAACTGCAAATTGAGGGACATGGGGACAACAAATCTTACAAAGATAGAAGACATTTTAATTCAAATAATAACAACATTTACAATGTATCACAATGTAGATATTTTGGTAATTATAAAAATAAGGAAGCAAATTACAAACAACAGCACAAATACAAGATATCAGAGACAGAAATCATATTCTGTTTTTCAGGTACAGAAGTTTCTTCAACATGTAGTAAGAAACACTGGCAGAGGTCATAATCATATTTCAAGAAGGTCAAAGGTCATCGTATAGATCACATGGTCAGGTTACAGTTTTCCTTCTTTCAAACTTCATATATTTCTGAGTTATCTAGATTTAACTGATGATGATTCGACTCAATTCTTGTTGTTTTTATCATATCTCAGTTTTGTCAGAGTCTCAGGTCTGTAAATTCAGTTCTGTTCACGAGGTTTATTTAATGTAAACTGGATTAGAATAATTATGAATTAGAATTAATTATTAGAATTAATTATTACTTTCACTGATCAAGGGTTTACAGTATTATTAGAATGATCTGGGTTTATATATTTTACATTTATTAATAACGACATTTTATTTATCAATTTTACACAACACTTTATTTTATGGAACTTTATGGAATAACACATTTTAATGAATCCTGTGTGTGATCATTTCAATTCAAAGGTAATTTTGATTTATGTGAAACTACAGAAAGAACTGAATGACTGATTTCATCAAAGAGAAAAGCAGAGATACACACCGTCACTCATCATGACTCACAAACACACACTAATCTTTGTCTATATGAGGATTCATTACACACGTTTATTAGGGCCCGAGCACCAATGGTGTGAGGACCCTCTTGGAATTGCTCTGTTTATTATTATTATCCGAATTGAATCGCATTTTTGAGGGCCAAAACATGCACGAAAACTCACGAAAATATGCACACGCGTCAGAACTGGCGAAAATTTACATCTGATATGCGTTTCAGAATTGGGCGAGACAAAATGGCTCGATAGCGCCACCTATAAAGTTTCAACGGAGTGCGCCTCCCCCTACGTTTCACGTACGTGTACGAAATTCGGTACATGCATGTAATGATGGGAAGATCTTGAGTTTTCGTTGAAGGGCGTGTCCTCGATGGCCTGACAAATTTCGATGTTTCGCCATGAAACAGGAAGTTGCTGTAACTCGGACAAACAATGTCCAATCTGCCCCAAACTTCACACGTTTGATAAGAGTTCTGTGTCCATGCTCATATTCAGTTACAGTCATAGCGCCACCTGCTGCCAACAGGAAGTGACATGTTTAACACTGTTGTGGACTCCTAATAACATATAAAAAAGTGCCAGCAAGTGCTAAACATGCTAACAACATACTTGAAACATGCTAACAAACACTTAGCTAAGTGCTAAAGCATGTTATTACTGCAATTAAATAGGAATTTGCTGTAACTCAGGCATGGAATGTCCAATCTGACCCAAACTTCCCACGTTTGATAAGAGTCATGGCCTGAACACATCTACATGAGAATATTCAGTTGTAGTAATAGCGCCACCTACTGGCAACAGGAAGTGACATGTTTAACACGTTGAAGCCGTTCTAGCAACATGTTAAAAATTGCTTTGAGTTCTAAACATGCAAGAAACATGTTAAAACATGCTAGCAATACTTAGCTAAGTGCTAAAGCATCCTAATTCAATGAAACAAGACGTTCTTGTTACTCAAGAAAGCAATGTCCATCTGCGCCAAACTTCACACGTTTGATAGGAGTTATCTCCTGAACACGTCCATGCTCATATTCAGTTATAGTCATAGCGCCACCTGCTGGCAACAGGAAGTGACGTTTAACACTGTTCTGGACTCCTAATAACATATAAAAAAGTGCCCCCAACTGCTAAACATGCTAACAACATACTGGAAACATGCTATCAAAAACTTAGCTAAGTGCTAAAGCATGTTATTACAGCAATTAAATAGGAATTAGCTGTAATTCAAATATGTAATGTCCAATCTACCCCAAACTTAATATATAACATGCAAGAAACATGCTAGCAACACTTAGCTAAGTTCTAAAGCATGCTAGAAATGCTAAAGGAAGTTTTTGTAACATACCATGTCCAATCTACCCCAAACTTCACATTTTATAAGAGTTCTGTCCTGAGCACATCCCTGCTCAAATTGAGTTAGTCATAACGCCATCTGCTGGCAACAGGAAGTGACATGTTTAACACTGTTGTGGACTCCAAATAAACATATAAAAAGTGCCACCAAATGCTAAAAATATACTAGAATGCTAGCAAACCCTTAGCTAAGTGCAAACTATACATGCAAAAGGAAGTTGTTGTAACTTAAACATGCAATTTCCAATGTGCTCCAAATTTACAACAAAGTGTCCTAGTCTGAAGACATCTACATTCCAAAATACAGTTATAGCGCCACCTACTGGCAACAAGAAGTGACATATTTAACAGTGTGAAGCAGTACTACCAACATATTAAATATGCCATTGAGTTCTAAACATGCTAGGAACATGCTAGAAACATGCTAAAACATGCTAGCAACACTTATCTGAGTAATAACGCGTGCTATTATCCCCATAATAAAGGACATTTTTGTAACTGACTTTGACATACTCCACCTATATTTAGCTACTTAAAAGCACACTGCCCACCGTGCTCTGTCTTCCTAAAGCCACCGGGTGGCAATAGCACGGGTGCACGGGCCCTTTCATCGCTGCTTGCAGCTTTAATTCTGACATGTTATTCCACTGACAGAAGTTCAGCTGTAGTATTACTGTATTATGTAATGAAGAGAAAATAAGAGACTCTATAACATCTCACTGATACTGATTTATCATGCAGCTCAAAGCATTATGGGTAGAATCTCTCTACAGTCTGTTCTCATTCATCCACACAGTTTCACTGATGATCCACTATAATAAACACCAAACCCAGGATAGAGTGGTTGAGTGAATGTGGTCTGGACTGTGTGGATGAGGCTCATTGTGTCAGAGACGCTGTAGAAGGACAGAGTTCCTGCTCTGTGATCCACATACACTCCTATTCTCCTGTGATCCACATACACTCCTACTCTCCCGCTGATGGTCTTTACAGGGAGTTCAGTCTCTATGTTATTGTGTATGAATGAGTAACTGGAGGAAGAGCAGAACAAACTCCAGGACTGATCATTATATCCAAACAAATACTCAATACCAGATCCCTTCCTGCTGATGCTCTTATATGACACCGATATATACACACTACCACACCACTCAATCTCCCAGTAACAGCGTCCACACACACTCTCTCTACACAACACCTGACACTCATCAAATCTGTCTGGATGATCAGGATACGGCTGATCTGTGAGAGTGTTAGAAATCACTCTGTTCCTCTCAGACAGACGGAGGAGTTTATTCACTGTGTTCAGATCCAGAGTGAACTGATGGGAATCTGATGGAGAGAAAACACATCAGAATCAGGAATTATGAATCTGTCTGATTTTTTATTATAGCTGATTTTTCACAAATGTTGCAGACCATTTCTTTTGCAAGTAATTACAAGTTTAATCTCGTAAATCTTCAAACAAACGCATCCCAAGAACACCTAAAAAATATCTTTTGAAGATATTGCTTCCAGCGCCCCCTGATGTTCTCCGAACGCCCCCATTGAGAAACACTAATTTACATGATCAACTCTAAAACTCTTCTGTCATGTTTTCTTTCACCTTCTACAGGAAGAACATGAAGACACTCAGTGAGTTCTCTTACGAGAGGTTCTCTCGTATTGCGTAAGCTAGCTTACGCTACGGGAAAGATTTTCTGAGAAATTGAAGCCAAAAAATTATCCTATAATTTGTATCCATTGTCAACGCAGTTCAGCTGCAGCAGACCATGAGCGGCTAGCTAGCATTGGTTCGCTCACGGAGAACTGCTTAAGCCTATGAGGAGACGCGAATGAACTTGCGACCAATGAGAGTCTGACTCGCTCTCATTACGTCAGCGAGAGAATAAAATTGGCGTCATAGGCTGTAAACTCTGATTTTTCATTCTTCAGCGAGGCTACACGCATCTGCTGATCCTGAGAGAAGCCGCCGTCGTCGAGAAGGCATCTCTAGCGAGCGTCTGGGAGACTGAGGAAGCCGGCCGTCTTCGCCACCTTCAGCCGTCCTGCGAGCTAGCGCCATCCGACGGAGTTGTATCCTTTTTTACATAAAAAGCTTCCTATATTGTATCTAAAAGAGCGAGCGTCTTTTTCAAGATGTCTCGGAAACTTTCCTGCGGTTCTTGCCGCGCTCCCCTCGAGGCTGGAGACCGTCACGTCATCTGCGCCCTCTGCCTCGGACTGGAGCACGCCGAGCTCGCCCTCGCCGATGGCGGCTGCGATCTCTGCGAAACCATGCCGTTGTTGACCCTGTGGGCTCGACTTCAGGCCACTAAAGATGCTTAAGAGGCCTAAGAGGCCGCCGGAACCCCAGCCGGAAGCGTTCATCCCGCTGGAGCCTGTCGCCTCCCGCTCTACTTCTCTGCCGCTTACGGACATACAGTATCCGCAGAGTGGCCGCTCTGTCGCCTCCGATGACGCCGGGGACGTCAAGGACACATGTTCGCTTCTCGCTTCAGATAGTGAGGATTGGTCCGGTTCTCAAGCCTCCTCGGCCCGAGATTCTACCAGGACCCGTGCTGGAATCGAGGAAGAATGAATGCGCCTCCTCTCACAGGCCGTCGAACGCCTCGGCCTCGATTGGTCTCCTCCCCCCGAGCAGACCATCAACCGCATGGACGGCAGCTACTTCCGCCAGAGCTCGACTCCCACTGCTAAACGGGCCGCGCCCTTCCTGCCTGAACTTAGCAGAACTCTCGAAGTCCTGAAACGCCCCGCTCTCTGCCAGAACTCGCTCTGACTCTTCCACCCCGGGGGAAATGCATGGCCGCCATCTGTGTGTCTGAGAGACATCTGTGGCTCACACTCGCCGACATGGGAGGTTCTGAGCGCGCCGCTTTTCTCAACGCTCCATCCGGCCTCTTCGGATCTGCTGTCATGGGTATCGTCGACCGTTTTTCCGAAGTGCAGAAAGCTTCCCAGGCCATGAATCTCTTTCTGCCTCGTTGCGCTAGCTCCTCTGCAGGCCGCCCTCGTGATCAGCCTCCTGCACGAGCCCCACTCCAGCGCCCAGCTCAGCACAGTCAGACTTCTCAGCGACGCCAGGGCGGCCGCCTTCGTTCCCGCTCTGACAGCCGCCACAGACCGCCGCCTCTTCGGGGGCCTCGGCCTAGGATCGCGCTGAAAGCCGATCAGGCAAAGTCTGCCTAGCACAGCTGAGAAAAAGACGGCGCTCTCCCGCCGCGGCCGGACCGCCGTCAAAGTTTCGCCCTCTGTTAGTCCCCGCTCACGCGGCTACTACAGCAGTGTATCCCGCCATTACCAAGCCGGTCTCCCTTCCCGCTTGCATGAGCACAAACAACGTTTTCACAGCGACCCAGAGAAATCTCAAAAAGAGCATAAAAGCCTCTTGTGTACAAAATGTGCCCACAACACCGTGTTCACTCACACACAGAGACACTTCCGTTTCCCTGTCTCACACAGAGTCCACTCTCATAAAGCGGTCCCAACCCGCTCGAGTTTCAGAGTGCATAAGCGCGCCCACGAGCCCGTGTGCGCATCCTCTCTCTGCTCACTCTGTTACAGGGCCCATAAACTCTTCTCCGAGTGTAAGTCCCGCTGTCTTAAACACTATCAGCGCGCTCACGCAGCCCGCGAGGTGCAGCGACGGGGACCATGTAGCCATTCACCCCCTAGCGTTACGCTTCAAAGCGTGGGAAGCTATTCCGGGAATTTCCCAGTGGGTGCTAAACACAATAAAGCTAGGCTATCGCTTACAGTTTCGCCGCCGCACTCCTCGTTTCCGAGCGCGGCTAGAAACTACGGTGAACCCAGAAGCAGTGACGCTGCTCCGTTTAGAGTATCTTTAGCACCCCGTACGTTCACGAAGTGCATGGATGCGGCGCTCGCCCCCCTGCGGAGTCAGGGGCTGCGAATACTGAACTATTTGGACGACTGGCTGATTTTGGCACAATCTCAGAGAGAGCTACTGTCTCATCGTACAGTTCTCCTCGACCATCTGAAAGCTTTGGGCCTCTCTGTCAACTGGACAAAGAGCGCACGTACAGTTCTCCTCGACCATCTGAAAGCTTTGGGCCTCTCTGTCAACTGGACAAAGAGCGCACTACAACCCAGTCAGACTATCTCATTCTTGGGCATAGAGCTGGACTCGGTCACGATGATGGCTCGGTTGTCAGCACAGCGCGCGCCGTGTTCAGCGTCTCGCCGCATCTTTTCAGATGAACAGACTCACACTTCTGAAAACCTTTCAGAGAGCATTGGGTTACATGGCCTCAGCCTCCGTGGTACTCCAGCTGGGGTTACTGCGCATGCGCCGGCTTCAGTTTTGGTTGAAGAGCCGTGTGTCTCACGGGCGTGGACCTCGGGTCGCCAGCTGATAAAGGTAATGCAGACCTGTATCACAGCTCTGCAGCCATGGTCTGTGGCAGAATGGTTTGAACGGGGCGTTTCCATGGGGACCTTTTCTCGCCGAAAAGTCAACTCGACAGACGCTTCCAACACGGGTTGGGGTGCGGTCTGCGAGGGCTCACCGGCCTTCGGCCCCTGGTCAGCTCAAGAGAGCCTCCTACACATAAACTGTTTGGAGATGTTGGTGGTCGAGAACGCGCTCACGCGCTTTCTCCCGCGCATACACGGCCACCACGTGCTGATCCGTTCGGACAACATAGCCGTGGTCTCCTACCTAAACCGTCAGGGCGGAGTCAGATCCAGGAATCTCTTCCGGCTGACAGAACGCATCTTAGTTTGGTCTCAGTGTCACCTGCTCTCGCTCAGAGCGACGCACGTGCCGGGCCATCTGAACGACGGTTCAGACAGTCTGTCCAGGAACCCCATTCCCCCCGGGGAATGGTCCCTGCACCCTCTTACAGTCCAGAAGCTGTGGCGAATATTCGGCAGAGCAGAGGTGGATCTCTTCGCCTCAGAGGAGAACACCCACTGCCCAATATTTTTCTCAAAGAGCGAGGACGCGCTAGCCCAGGCCTGGCCCAGCCGCCCGCTTTATGCTTTCCCTCCGGTCTCTCTGCTAACACAGGTGCTTCAGAGAATCAGAGAAACACGCCACTCGGTGCTCCTCATAGCCCCGCACTGGGAGGGTCAGACTTGGTTTCCGGAGCTCGCTCAGCTGTCACTGACAGCCTCGTGGCCCATTCCAGTCAGAGCAGATCTCCTCTCCCAAGCTCGCGGCACGATCTGGCATCCCCACCCAGAGCGCTGGGCGCTACATGCATGGGTGATCAACAACTACCCGTTGCTTTGCCAGAGGGAGTGTTAAACACGATCATGCAGGCTAGAGCGGCTTCTACTAGAAGGCTCTATGCGTCTAAATGGTCTGTGTTATAACCACTAGTTATCTCCCTATCGGCTCTGCCTGCATCCGATAGCGAATCTGACTCTAATCTCCTGTGTCCGGTCAGGGCCCTGAGATTATACTTTACTCGCACTGCTCCGGTCAGACGATCCGAGCAGCTTTTTGTTTCGTTCGGTCTGTTTCGGCCTCGAAACAGACTCTATCCAGATTGATAGTTGATGCCATTGCAGCCGCATACGCATCAAAAGACCTGCCATGCCCTCTGGGCATCAGGGCTCATTCCACCAGAGGCCTCATCGTGGGCATGGTCCAGCGGAATTTCCATTCAAGATATTTGCGTGGCAGCGGGATGGGCTTCCCCCTCCACCTTTATCAGATTTTCCAATTTGGAAGTTCCCGCCTTGCAGGCTAAACTACTAGCGATCTAGTATGTTACAGCTCTTCTGGTTGAGCTGCACCTGGTTGATTCGTTTTTCTGCTTGTTTTCTTAGTGACTTACATTGAAGGAAGTCGTTCCTGGTTCTGGGAACAATGTTGGTGAAAGTGACTCTGTTTTTCTTACCCACAAGGCAAACCAAAGAACCAAAAAAGAAAGAAAAAACAACCCACCCAGGCCGGGGCTAAAGGCGGAAGGACCACTTATAGGCTTTTCCAAAAGCACGATCCTACTCACACACACACCCACACGTCACCGTGCGCTTAAATCACACACCGGCACTTCAAAAGTGTCACCCCACAGCAACACCACCATGCAGAGAAGGTCCTTCCGCCAAAGCACCTCAGTCCCTGGGGAGAAACAAACAAACAGCTGGTTTTAATACAACCCTAAAAATAACCAACATTAACAAAACATACAAATATACATGCTCTAGGTCACAAAAGACCAGCTGATCTTCGAAAAGAAAACCACACGTAATGAAACAAAAGGAAAAATAAACAAAACGAATACGACTCACGAACACACACACCCACACCCACACACATACACTTAATTAAAGCTAAACTAATCACAAACACACCCGCACACCCTAGGAAGAATAACAGAAGGCTGTTGCAGCACACACACATACACACGCACATTAGTGCGCATCCAACTACCCTCAGATTATGATGTTCTTGGTCACTCTAAAAAGGGAAAACAGAAAGTAGACAGTAGACGGTGTAATCCCGGCAACGGGCATGTCGACCCACGACGATTCACAACAATATGGAGAGCGGCGCGAATACTGCAGTTTGAGAGGGGCTCGGATTCCAACGAAGCCCAATCACTGCCGATACAGAGAGAGATCGTAACGAAAACCCGAAACCCGTCCGGAGGATGAAAGAGGAGACCCCGTGCTTTACAAACGCCCAAGGGAGGACAACACCTCACATACAATTCCCATAGGCTACAGTTTACAGCAACCGTCAAGACCGGCAACCAGATAACATTGAAGGAAGAGCAGACACCCAATCCGAGCTGGTGGTGCACCATCGGAAAATACTAGTGGACGCACTGAGTCGCGGGTGGATGACGAAACAAGGAAGACAAGTGGTGACGCACTTTGGGTACAACCAACCCGCATTAAATAACCCATTCTCTTCCTCTGATAGGATACCACAACTGTCACTCACTTAACTAATTCCATCACATACCTTAATGTTTTTGAAGATTGAAACTTTTGTAATCTATTGACTTTCAATATACGGACAGTTGAGACATTCCTTAAAATACCTTCTTTTGTGTTCCTTAGAAAATAGAAATAGTATGATGTATAGTAAATGATGAATGTTAATTTTGTTGGATGAACTACTGGTTTAAAGGTGTCCTATTATACTTTTTTCCCCATGTTCATCTTTCTTAAGTGTGTAATGTTGCTTTGTGAGCATGAAAAACCGCTGCAAAGCTCCAGTTATTCTCTATATCAGTGTCACTGTTTCTGAACTCCCTGAAACGCCTGTATTCCTGAGTTTTCTTCAGGGAACGAACACGTCACAATATTCCTCAATTAACGAATTCCTTCCCAAGGCATATGATAAATAAAGGGGGTGATGCCTGGTTAAGGTAGTTAGTAGTGTGTTGTCGGCATGTCCAAGAGACACAGTGTTTTTACCACCCTGTATCTAAACCCCTATTATGGCCTTCCTAATGCAGACTAACTTGATGGTAAAAAAATTGTTCTTTTAACATATTCCTCAGCAGTATACAACCACTATCTTTCCTTGTGTTCCCTCCATTTTTATGACAATTGCTTTCTAAACCGTGCAGTTCGTTGCAGGTCAGATATTATAAATGAAGTTACAAACGTAGGTTCGTGAGGAGCCTAATCATTCAGTCCTGTCAATCATCATTATTAGCATATATAAGCAGCAGTCATTGTACCATCCCGGCAACAATTCTTCCAGCATTCCTCCACTTCTCCATCGCCACCTCTATTTCTCTCATTCTCCCTCTACGTAGTACCATCCTGGAATATGTGATTGTGTATTGTCTACAATAAGAAGGAACATTCTGCATTTCCATTTTGTAGTGTAGTATCTTCGTTCTCATGTTTCAGAATCTGAATAATTTATGCTGCTGCCCACTGACATGCTTTTAAAACTATCGTTATCCAATTTTTTTGGCCTTTAAACACCTTAAAATGTACATATGTAGGTCCGAGGTATCCACATTTTCTCGGAGGAGCATGCCCCCGAACCCCCCTAACTACCTCACATTTGAATGTGCTTGACTGTGTGGTAGTGTGGCTACAGTGCCAAGGCTAAATTTTTTACCCAGTTTGCCCCTGAATACATGTCTACAATATAAAGGGTTTTCACTACACGTCATCAATCCGGAAATCGGACATTTTGGAGGCACTGAACGTAAACAACACCACTGAACTGAACGGACTTGCAGCTCTTTGGTAGCCTGGCAAGCCAGACCAACATCAGATGTTAGGTCTGGGAACTCACAATTGGCATACCTCAATCCGGGGGGCGGGATAAACGGTTGTCTTTCAAATTCTGTCTACACGCAATTGGATAGTGCTTACAACCAACCAGAGCAACGAAGAAGGTGATGTAGTCAAGCGAGTGTTTCGCTTATGGTGTGTTGTGAAAAAGTTTGATCTAGAGATTCCTGTAAACTACCAAAGTTATGGTAATGGAGCACAATGACTGTTGCCGTTTTTGTGAAAAATATATAAGAATCGAGGGTGTGCTTGTACATTCATCAAGCATCTTCGAGAGAAACGACCAACGTTAAGTATTGCTAAGAGATTACTGCATGTTGGACTGGCGGCAGTTAAAACATCGGGAAAGTCAGACAGGATTTGTCAGCGGTGTCTCACCCTTTTATCGAGACTTGAACGTGACTTGCCGGTGTACTGGCCAAAGCCGAATCGAAAGACAGCTGTTCGCCAGCAGCAGCCATTCTTTGTTTTCATGTAGCAGTGAACCGTCGCAACTCTGTCGTCATTATGTTAAGCCCGCCCGCCGACTCTATACACAATGTGATTGGCCTGACCAGTTTTTGATTTTTCCAGCTCAAAAGTCTATGCAGAGTTGCTAGACCACACTTTGCTGCAAAATAATTTTTGCTGCCGCTAGGGTGCATCTAGATTTCTAGGCTAGCTCTTTGGCAATATGGCAATGACTTTGCGTTGATGGAGGGGTTTGCATTGAAATTTTACAACATAGAAATGTGTAGCGGCCGTGCTGGAATCCTGGTAGGCACAGCTTTTTTTCCGAGCCGCTTTCAAAATATGTTTAAAAAATAACAACACAGCCTTGTTTCGGCAGCGACTTTCAGCATGTTCCCTATAACAACGTCTGACGTTTACATTTTATGTGGCGTGAGAAAGTCACATACCACGCCAAATCCAATCAGAGCATTCAGACTGAAGCGGATTTCCTGACATATGATTTGAATAGGATTTCAAATCACATATGGATGTAGCTTGAAACAGATTTCATGTGCTTTTTTCGGACTGACAATCTGAACGTAGCCTATGTCGGGATAAGAAATAGAAGGAAGAATAGCGGTATGGGCTAGAGAAGCTTGTTCGGATCTTTAACACATATTAACTTTAATTTGTCAAAATTCTCTTTCCTGCTTACTAAGTCCTTCTCTATATGATTTTGCAGCTTTCATGTGTTTTTTTCCGTAGTTTAGACCTCATAAATTAGTGTAACAATGTGTTCAGTAGTACATAAACAGTGCAATCCATGCTGTTGTTTACATCAGAGTATCTCCAATATGGCCACGTATCCGGGTAACTGACCAAATCGTGACGTAGGTGCAAAACCTCTATACATTATTCTCTGTATCAAATCATGTTATCTTATTACCCAGCCCCTGATGTTTTGGGCTCAGCCCCTTATGTTTTTAAAACCTAGAAACACCCCTGCAAATTCATATACAATATTTTTAACTTAAATAAGTAATAATCAAATAAAGAGACAAAAAGGAGTCCGGGTAACTGACCAAATCGTGACGTAGGTGCAAAACCTCTATACATTATTCTCTGTATCAAATCATGTTATCTTATTACCAAGCCCCTGATGTTTTGGGCTCAGCCCCTTATGTTTTTAAAACCTAGAAACACCCCTGCAAATTCATATACAATATTTTTAACTTAAATAAGTAATAATCAAATAAAGAGACAAAAAGGAGTAGTAACATTTTACAGTCTTACAGCTACAACCGACTCTATGTTCATACCTGATTCTCTGTCCTCTGTGCTCTCGCTGATACAGTGTCGTGGTTTTTATGTTCATCCATCACACACAGCAAACATATACACTTCTGATCAGTGCGGCAGAAAACCTCGAGGATCTTGTCGTGTTTCTGGCAGATCATCTCCTGCAGTCGTCCAGTGGCATCAGTCAGATTGTGTCTCTTTCCTTTAAACCAACTCTCATGTTGTTCAAGGTGATTCTGACAGTAAGAGTTCAGACACACCAGACATGACTTGACGGCTTTGTGTTTTCTTTCAGTACAGACGTCACACTCCACATCTCCAGCTCCAGCGTAACAGTCAGCAGAAAGTTTAGTCTTCTTCAGTTTCTCCACCATTTCAGCCAGAATGGTGTTTTTAGCTAAAGCAGGTCTTGGCCTGAAGGTCTGTCTGCACTGAGGACAGCTGTAGACTCTCTTCTCATCCTCCTGATCCCAGCAGCCTGTAATACAGATCTTACAGTAACTGTGTCCACAGTGGATAGTCACTGGATCCTTCAGGAGATCCAGACACACTGAACACATGAACTCATCCTGAGAAAATCTGGCTTCTGCCATTTTACAGCATGAATACAGAAACACAAACACAACAGCTCAGTTACACTTCAGTTTCACTTTCCCTGAAATCATGTGATTCCTGGTTCTGTGTTTGACTGCTGTGTGCAAAACAGGCGTGTCTGTAAAGCAGCTTCCACATTCCTGATCCTGAAGAGCCTCGTTGCTGCTAAGTGTTTTTTCAGAGAAGCCAGGAAGCACTCTTAAAGGTGACATATTATGCCCCTTTTCACAAAATGTAATATAAATCTATTGTTACACTGTTGTCTTGCGAAAACCAAATGGTGTCTCAGTGAGTGGAAACGTGCAGATTAAGGGGTGGTAATATTATATAGGAAGATCCTCTTCCTACGTCAGAAGGGGAGCGAAATTTTATCTGCTTATTTTTTGGCATGCTTGCAGAGAAAGGCTTACCAAAACAAAGTTACTGGTTTGTGACTTGTAACGTTTTCTGGGTTTTTTTTTTTTTTAGTAGTTTATTTGAACATGTAGAAAACATAAAAATAAGAAATATACAAACATACATTCATATTTAAAAATAAGATTCAAAATAATAGTTATATAAGGTATTGTGCTTCTCAGCACCACTTCCAAAATTATAAGTAATTCAAATTAGAAATTCCCATGTTCAAAAGGAGTAGGAAGAAGTTCATAACAAACTTTTCAAGTCCTACCCCTTTCTCTATTTTTATCTTTTAGTTAAATACAAAACAATTTGACGCTTCTCTCATACATACATATTTACATAGACTGTATATCAGCTTACCTACTATTCACATAACCCATGCATTTCCATTGAAACAGATGCATACCTACATGCTTGCAATACGATACTATTGTACAATACTATCACCTCAAGGCCTTTTCGTAATCATTTAATATCTTCAGTTTAAATAATTTTTTTAATTTACTAATTGTTGTACATGATTTCATCTCTTCACTGCAGCTGTTCCATACATTCACTCCTTTTGTAGTGATGCAGTGATATTTAGAATTTGTTCTTATATGATTCTTTTTAAATACAAATGTTCCTCTTAAGTGATGTTTGCTCTCTCTCATCTGGAACAACCCCTGAATACTGGTCGATAGCTGTTGATTATTTATTTTATACATTATTTGTGCAGTTTTAAAGTCAACCATATCTCTAAATTTTAATGCTTTTAATCTAATAAACAATGGAGTAGTTGGTGCTCTAGAAGTGGTTTTATTAACAATTCGTATGGCTCTCTTTTGAAGGATAAATATAGATTCAGTGTTGGTTTTGTATGTGTTTCCCCATACTTCCAAACAATAAGAAATGTATGGAAGTATGAAGGAACAATACAACGTGTACAATGTTTGTTGATTCAATAGGTAATTGATTTTACACAATATAGCAATTGATTTGGATATTTTTGCCTTGATATATTGTATGTGTGGCTTCCAACATAATTTTTCATCAATTATTACTCCCAGAAATTTTAGTTCTTTTACTCTTTCTATTTCAATATCATTTATCATAAGTTTTTTATTTGTAATTGTAGGACGATTACCAAAAATGATAAATTTAGTTTTACTTAAGTTCAGAGTTAGTTTATTTGCATCAAACCAGCTCTTCATCCTTTTTAATTCATTTTCCCCTGTATTCAAGAGTTGTTGCAGATTTTCTCCAGAACAAATTAAACTAGTATCATCAGCAAATAAAATGGTTTTCAGTGTTTTTGATACCTCCCATACATTATTTATATACAAATTAAACAACAATGGTCCCAACACTGACCCCTGTGGAACCCCGCAGGTAATTTTCTTTAACTTTGATTTATGGTTTTGTAATTCAACATATTGTTGTCGATTATGTAAGTAGCTATTTAACCAAGAAAGTGCAGTCCCCCTAATTCCATATTTGTGCAATTTCATAATCAATAAATTGTGGTCTACCGTGTCAAATGCCTTCTTAAGATCCAAAAATATCCCCACTGCATATTTTTTTTGTTCTATTGCTTTTGTTATTTCTTCCACAAATTGAATAAGTGCATGTGAAGTTGTCCTATTTGCCCTGAAACCATATTGCTGATCACACAGAATATTATGTTTAGTAATAAAATCATCAAGCCTTTTAGAAAATATTTTTTCCAGTATTTTTGAAAATTGGGAGAGCAGTGAGACAGGTCTGTAGTTTGAAAGTATATGTTTTCCATCAGCCTTATATACAGGTATCACTTTTGCCATTTTCATTTTATCTGGAAAGACTCCAGTTTTCAGAGATAGATTGCATACATGCGTTAGAGGTTTAACAACACAACCAATAATACTTTTTACCATAAACATGTCAATTCCATTCCAATCAGTTGATTTTTTACTCTTAAATGATTCAACAATCTCTATAATTTATTTTTCATCTGTTCCCTTAACAAACATAGATTCAATAATATTTACATTCTTGCTTAGCACATCATTAATACTGACAGTCTTTGCAAACTCCTCAGCCAAACCTGGACCAACACCAACAAAAAAATCATTAAATTCATTTGCAGCTAAGGTCATATCCTTAACCTCTATATTGTCTTTTGTCAGAAAATATTTAGTATCTCCAGTTTTGCCTTTTTTATTCTTGATAATTTCATTCAGCACCTTCCAGGTGTTTCTTGTATTGTTTCTATTTTCCTCCAGTAGTTTACTATAATAAGTCTTTTTACTGTTTCTCATGATTCTGGTTAGTTTGTTTTTATATATCTTATATTTATTTTCTGATTCTTTTGTCCTCTTCTTTAAAAACTCTTTATATAATACATTTTTCTTCTTACATGCATTTAATATTCCATTAGTTATCCACGGTTTTTCATCATATTTCAGTTTTACTTCTTTTTTTACTACAGGACATTTTTTTTCATAAAGTGATGTTACTATATTCAAAAATGAATCATAGGCTTCATTCACATTATCTACGTACACTTTGCCCCAGTCTTGTTTCATTAAATCCTCTTTTAATATATTGATGTTTTCTTGGGTTCTGTGTCGGGTCCAGTGTTGCCAGATTGGGACGGTGATTTCCAGCCCAAAAGCTCACCAAAAACCGCCCATCCGAGAAAAAACCGCCCAAAATTTTACTGCCAAAATAATGTGATATAATTGTAATGCCAAGTCATTCAAGGTTGATAAGCACCATTTTTATCTCCTTAAAACAAAATAACGATGATAAAATACAATAAAAAATAAATAAATTTCCCAGGAAAACGGATCAAAACAGGGCAATAATTGAGGAGAATTAGCAAATATGACTAAAATGTCCAGGTGGACACTGTCAAAACGGCAATCAAGAAATGTACCGATGACTTTAACCCTCAGAAGTAGCTGTTACACATTGTAGAACATAATGCAGAATCTAGCAGTCAAAACTGATTCATTGTTGATCAAACCTTTTTCAGCAGCTGTCAGGGACAGGAGAGTTCATGCAGTCTGGACGGTGTAAACGTTGCAGATGTCTGCTAGGCTGGTTAGTGCACATGGATCATGGACAGGAGTCGTCCCATATTCGATTCCAATTCAAGTATTTCAACTGAACTTTGCTCTCCTCTCAGAGTTAACCATCGAGTCATCTCCCACCACATGTGTACGTTTTTAGAGTTGATCACTATCTTACTCTTTACTGTAGATACAACTTACTGTATATGTAGGTCACTTTGGCATTATCGATCACTAGAATATACAGCTGCCTACAGGTTATCGCGCTAAATCGCGTCTGCCTGCTGATCGCTGATTGGCTATAAGTGCGTGCGTGCTCGTCGGTGACGTCAACACCAACGCCAGCTGACTCTGCATGGGCGTGTGTGTTTGTCATGATGACAGCACATGCACACTTTAGTTTCGTTTTTTTAACCAATTAGACTTTAATAAGTAGATGTTTGAAAACCGCCGAACTGACCCCAAACCAGCCCAAATTTTGTCCACCCGCCCAAACCCTTTTTTACCCGCACAATCAAATTCAAAACCGCCCAATCTGGCAACACTGGTCGGGTCATTGTGTATATTTTGTTGTCTTTCTTGGTCCTAGTGTAGCTATGTATGTTAGCAAAAACTGGCAAATGGTCACTGTTAGAATCGAAATGAAATGGTCCCGAAACAGAAGTGCCCAAATATCTTGGTCTTTTATTATGAAAGATTATGAATGTACACTTCACAGAAACCAGCGCTGGGGAGAAGGGTCTCGCCCCAATATCCTTTGTCCATGGTTTATATAGTGAAAATCCAAGGGGAGTAAAACAAATCTTGTCCAATAGAACCATACCTTACATCATTGGATATCATATAGACTTTATATAACAACGTCCTTATATGGTAATATCTCTAAAACCTCCACACAAACTTGTGGGTCCACAAGGCTCTCAATGTATAAGACGAACAGAGAGAGAATAGAGCAGGGAGGGGTGTAAGACTTACTCCTCTACTAATGAATACCAGATGTTTCATTGACATACATGCAAAAGAAATGTGCATACGTGGCAAACAGATATACAGTATGGATCATATAATCTTTCTTGTGTTATAGACTTATGCTGAGGGAGAGAATATTTCTTACAATCGGCCCTTTGATAAGATAATTATCATATAATAGAATTATCATATCACATCATTCTCAGCATAGTCATTCTAGTACAATAATACATAAAATATCCTTCAATCAAACATTTCCTTCAAACTCATTAATACTTGACAGTTCTGTTCATCAAATCATTTTGAGAAAATACAAAAGTGTGGTAATAGATTCAATCACCCCAGTTATACTGGTGAATAACGGATAGTCTAATTCTTCTTCTGTTGTTGGTTTAACCCTTACAGAAGCACTTTGTGGCATTTTTGTGCATACATAGCAGTCACCTATTTTTCCTCTGGACATGAATCCGCATGTGGCTCTTCTTCTGGATTCAGTCAAGTTTCATTACCACTGCTAATAATGGCTTGTGTATGACTAAGTACGTCTGTCAGCACAAACAGATATATCAATTTTGCAGACCTGACTTAATAGATTTAATGACAATCATTGCTAATTTCAATCAGCAATCTCGTTCTTCGTCTCCTTCTCTTCCTCGTTCTCCTTTCGATCAGTGCTGTATTTCTTTTCCCGCATAGGCTTATGCGTTCCCCTGGGGTGGCGCCACCTTTACTCTGTTAGCATGGATCCACTGCTGCTGGAAGTCAATCAGAACACCGGTCCTCGTCACAGCGATCACCGAGTCTCGTGGGCTTCAGACACTTTATCAGCACCTTTTGTCCTGGAATGAAAGGATGAGTTGGCTTTTCTGAAGGAAGAGGGAGAGACAGAGAAACATCACCATTTATGCCATTAAACGTTCTAACTAGGGAATCCACGTAATCCGTGATGATCACCTCCGTGTCACCTGTGGAGAGATTGCCAGCGCGACCTCTGACCCAAGAAGGTCGGGAAAGGTCTACCCATCAGAATTTCAAATAGAGACATTTTTGTGGTTGCTGATGTGGACATTCTTATTTCTGTCAATACGGCAGGCAACAAATCAACCCAATTTTCTGCCAGTATCTATCTAGTATCTCAGTATCTACCAATTGATATTAAGCTCTTTGGCTAATAATTGTGTGACTTTTGAAGCAAACAGAGTTCCATTATCGCTTGCTATAATGGTTGGAATACCGAAACGCGGTATAATTTCTTTTTCCAGAACCTTTACAACCGTCTGAGCATTTTCTTTACCACACGGAAAAGCTTCAGGCCACTTAGTAAATCAATCAACAATCGCGAGCAAGTATTTGTGATTTCCACATGGCGGCATGTGTGTAAAATTGATCTGTAAATATTAAAACGGAAGCTTAGGATGTGACAAAGCGTCATGGCGGGTTGCCTTGGGTTTGTTCGTGCACACACACAAGGCAAGTCTCCAATATCAACAAAGTATTCTTTCGAACATTTGCTATGCAGTATGATTGATTCAAATTCTGCATCACTTTCTCTTTTGACACATGTGATACACCATGATAATGTCTGCACAGCATTACAACGGTGGGTGTTGGTAGAGCGATTATACCCTACTTGTTTCTTAGAATACCAGCTTGTGTAGTGTTAGCTTGCAATACTTTAATGTCCAAATCATTAATCAGCGACAAATTCATCATAGGCACTTCGGTGCTCTTTTCGTTTACGTGTGGACTAAGTATTACTTCTTTAGCAGCCCATTTCGCAACTTCATCTGCTAATCTGTTTCCTCCAGCCTCATCCGATTCACCTGTTGTATGACCAGCTACTTTAATCACAGCAAGTTTCGATGGTTGCTGTGCTGCACTGATGAGCTTGGCCACAATGTTGTGATGGGAAATTGGTTTTCCTTCGGAGGTTTTGAAACTTCTTTCCTCCCACAATTTAGCAAAATCATGGACAACGCCGTACGCATATTTGGAGTCAGTGTATATATTGATGCACTGACCTTTCGCCAATTGACAAGCTCTCGTTAGAGCAATTAATTCTGCAACTTGCGCTGATTTATATGGCAACGAATATGCCTCAATTACACGATCAGGTAATTCGACGATAGCATAACCACACAAGTATAAATTGTCGTTTGGCTTGAAAACAGGATCCTTCTATAGTCTAGCTATATATAAAATATCTCCCTCCTCCAGGACAGATATTATAAAATATCTGGCCTGCAGGCAGTCGAAGTTTGGATTCTGGTCAGGCAGTCATGGTCGTCACTCTCAAATTCACCATCCGTCAACAACCTGTGCAAATGTACAGTAGAGCCATATATAACAGAAGTTACTTTCCATGTTAAATTAGCAGTTGCTAATAATATAGCCTCATAGCCTGAACGGCGTTGAGCAGTCATGTGTTGCGTAGAAATGTTATGCATAATTGCGCCAACTTGGTGACTAGTGTGAACTAAGAGTGGATGTGATAAAACAATCTTTTCAGCATCCTGTACCATCATTGCTGTAGCAGCCACTGCACGCAAACAGGCATGCAGTCCCCTAACCACTGAATCAAGGGTTTTAGATAAATAAGCTACTGGACAAAAGTGTCCCCATGCTCTTGGGCCAGGATTACAGCGGCTGTGTCTCCACCTTTGTGCACGCATAGGTGAATCTCCTTTGCATTTAACAAAGAGGGCCTAGGGCAGGCGGCCCTAAGTGAGAGGATTTCAAATGTCTGAATGCTTGAGTCATGTCAGCTTTCCATGTAATGTCCTCTTTATCATTCAGCGTATCTTCTCGCAGGATTTTTGTCATACCTGGAGCGATGTGCCACCCATAATCGACAGTAATTGACCAGTCCCAGAAAGCTTTGCATTTGCTTCTGTGTTGAGGGATGCTTGAATGAAGCGATGGCTTTTCCTCTGTCCGCAGACAGGCGAACTTTGCCTTGTGACAGTTCATGGCCGAGGTAATTGACTTTTCTCTGCACCCACTGAAGTTTCTCTTTAGATGCTTTGAAACCAGCCTCTGCTAAAATGTTCCAGACAATTGTAGTGGCAGCAGCACACATGTCCTCAGAGGCACCAGTAACGAGAATGTCATCGTCATCAGCGTAGGAGCAGGCAGGTGTCAGAAGGGAGTCTGACATCCTTCAATTTTGCGTGCATTTCAGTGGAGAAAACAGCTGGAGAATCACTGAACCCTTGAGAGGGAGTCTTGTAATTCTGAAAACAGAAAGCAAAAAGTGGCTGATTTCGTTGGTCAACAGGATGACTGAAGGAGGCGGAGCATAAATCAAATAACGGAATAGAATGCATATTCTAAGGGATAGAATTAACAATAGTTTGTGCATCTGGCACAATAGGAGCAAGTGGCTTTATTAAATCATTAATTCTTCTCAGGTCCTGCGTTAAACGACAAGAACCATTTGCTTTCCTGATTGGATTGATTGGTGTGTTGTTGTCACAGTGAAAAGGCGGAAGCAAAGATGCAAGTAACTCTTATTTATTAATATAAATGCAACAGTCCAGAGACACGGGTGGGCTGGTGGCGCAGGGACAAGATGGTCAGCGTGCTGGTGCAGAGTGCAGGTCGTGAAGCTGTGCAGGTGAACATCCAGACGAGACGAACACGGACACGAAGACACCGAACAGGAACTCGACTGGAGACAGGATTGCAGACAGGACACGAGGAACAACACTGTAGACACCAAAACCAAAGCAACGATCTGACAAAGAAAGGAGATAGTGATGAGTCTTTTATGGAGAGGTGAATTGGCAGCAGCTGGCGCTGATGATGAGATCAGCCGGTGCACTGATCAACTGAACGAGCGGTAACGCCCACTCACACGTGCTCATACTCACAGAACAATAATAACACGAGACATGAAGGAAACAGTGAATTCATGAATCGTGACAGTACCCCCTCTCCTAGGGACGCCTCCTGGCGTCCCCAGACTCCCTTACCTGTCGATTGTAATCATCAATAAGGGAGTGATCCAGAATGTCTCTAGCAGGAACCCAACTTCTCTCCTCCGGACCGTAACCTTCCCAGTCCACCAAATACTGGAACCCGCGTCCCCTCCGCCTAGAGTCCAGAATACGATGAACCGAATATGTGGTATCCCCGTCTACGAGTCGCGGCGGTGGGGGAACCGGGACAGGCGGATTAATACGAGAATGAAAAACTGGCTTAATTTTGGACACATGAAAAACGGGATGAATTCTCCTGTACACTGGAGGAAGGTTGAGGCGGACTGCCACCGGACTAATGATTTTGGTGACAGAAAACGGGCCAATGAATTTGGGAGCAAGCTTATTCGAGACGGAACGGAGAGGAATGTTCTTGGTAGAAAGCCACACTTTGGAACCGACGACGTATACGGGAGGCCTCCGCCGGTGGCGATCGGCTTTGGCCTTGGTGCGCGCTCCCACTTGGAGTAGAGTCTCTCGGGCTCTAGTCCAAGTGCGATGACACCTCTGGACAAAGGCGTGAGCGGAGGGAACCGCGACTTCGGGTTCCAGACTGGGAAAAATTGGTGGCTGGTACCCTATGCTACACTCAAACGGAGATAGGCCCGTGGATGATACTGGTAATGAATTGTGGGCGTACTCCACCATTGACAGTTGTTGGCTCCATGAGGAAGGATTCTTGGAAACCATACATCGCAACGTTCTCTCCAAATCCTGGTTGGCTCTCTCAGTTTGGCCATTGCTCTGGGGATGAAACCCTGAGGACAGGCTAACAGTCGCCCCCAGTAATCTACAAAATTCTTGCCAAAATTTGGACACAAATTGGGGACCTCTGTCGGAAACCACGTCCGTCGGGAGGCCATGTAACCGAAAGACGTGGTTAACGACTGTTACCGCTGTCTCCTTGGCTGAGGGCAATTTGGGCAAGGGAATAAAGTGAGCCGCCTTCGAGAACCGGTCCACCACGGTTAAAACTACCGTGTTACCCTGAGAGGGTGGGAGGGCGGTGACGAAATCTAGAGCGATGTGGGACCAGGGTCTCGAAGGGACCGGCAGCGGTTGAAGGAGCCCATCTGGGGGTCGATTGGAAGTCTTACCAGTGGCACAAACTGAGCAAGCCAAAACAAAACTGTGAACGTCGCGAGCCATACGTGGCCACCAAAATCGTTGCTTGACTAAATATGTAGTGCGG
This sequence comes from Chrosomus eos, assembly GCA_036326025.1. Taxonomy (NCBI): domain Eukaryota; kingdom Metazoa; phylum Chordata; class Actinopteri; order Cypriniformes; family Leuciscidae; genus Chrosomus; species Chrosomus eos. The sequence goes on along the minus strand of JAZAVI010000410.1, from coordinate 20,106 downwards.
CTAACTCCTGGATGACAAGCTACATTGGAACAATGCCCCCACTGAATAACGTCGGACCGTAATTCCTCTGGCACAAATAAGCGGTTCGGTGGGCACCCGACCGGAGGCGTTACCCCTTGTAAGGCCGTCTTGACCTTCGATTCGACCTCCCATGTGAGTGTAGAGATAATTAGAGTCTCTGGAAAAATGCACTCGGGAGTAGACGGGCGATCGGAACGGTCAAAAATGGGCGATAAAGAATCGGGTTTGATGTTTTTGGAACCCGGGCGGTACGAGAGAGAAAAGTCAAAACGTCCGAAAAAAAGTGCCCACCGAGCCTGCCTAGAGTTCAATCTTTTAGCAGTTCTGATATATTCCAAATTCTTATGGTCTGTCCAGACGACAAAAGGTACCCCCGACCCTTCTAACCAGTGGCGCCATTCCTCCAATGCCAGCTTGACTGCCAACAACTCTCTATTACCAATATCATAGTTACGTTCGGCAGGGGATAATCGATGAGACAAAAACGCGCATGGGTGCATCCTGTCGTCCGTGAGAGAGCGCTGGGATAGCACTGCACCTACCCCCACCTCTGACGCATCGACCTCCACCACGAACTGACGTGATGGATCAGGGGTAACTAAGATGGGGGCTGAAACAAAGCGGCCTTTGAGTTTAGCAAACGCAGCCTCAGCTGCGTCTGACCACCTGAACGCAGTTCTGGGGGAGGTCAAGGCAGTCAGAGGCGAGGCTAGTTGGCTGAAATTGCGAATGAACCGCCGGTAAAAATTAGCGAACCCCAGAAACCTCTGCAGGGCCTTGTGGGAATCTGGACTTGGCCAATCCACCACAGCCTTAACCTTCTCAGGATCCATGCGCACTCCCTCAGACGACACAATGTACCCTAAGAAAGGAACAGACTGTGCATGAAAAGCGCATTTCTCCGCCTTGACAAAAAGCCCATTCTCTAGCAGCCTCTGAAGCACTCGCCGAACGTGCTGCACGTGTTCCTGGAGAGAAGAAGAAAAAATCAATATGTCATCCAGGTAGACATATATGAACTGGTCGACCATATCTCGCAGCACGTCGTTGACGAGTGCCTGGAAGACTGCCGGGGAGTTGGACAGGCCGAACGGCATGACCAAGTATTCAAAGTGCCCCCTGGGGGTATTAAACGCAGTCTTCCATTCATCACCCTTCCTGATGCGGACCAAATGATAAGCATTACGTAAATCCAATTTTGTGAAGATTGACGCTCCCTGCAACCTCTCGAAGGCTGAAGACATCAGCGGCAAAGGATACGTATTCTTTACCGTGATGTTGTTCAACCCCCGGTAATCAATACAAGGTCGCAGGGACCCGTCCTTCTTCCCCACAAAAAAGAACCCCGCCCCCCGCTGGAGAAGAGGATGGGCGAATGAACTTGGCTGCTAGAGAATCAGAAATATATTTCTCCATAGCCTCCCTCTCTGGAACAGAAAGTGAATATAACTTGCCCTTAGGCGGAGACGTACCTGGCAGTAACTCTATAGCACAGTCATAGGGACGATGCGGAGGAAGAGAAGCAGCGCGAGACTTACTGAACACCTCCTTCAGGTCTAGATACTCCGTGGGCACGTTTGACAAATCCACTGCTTCCTCCTGAAACATAGAAACAGAAACAGACGGACAAGCAGACACGAGACAGGACTCATGACATTTACCGCTCCATTCACACACAGATTTCTGTTGCCAGTCTATTTTGGGGTTGTGTTCAATGAGCCAGGGGTGTCCTAAAACAATAGGTGCAAGGGGGGAGTCCAGGATGTAGAAGGATATGGTTTCAGTGTGGTTGCCAGATACGCAGAGTGTGACGGGTCCAGTGGTAAATGAAATGATGGGGAGAGCTTGGCCGTTGAGAGCGTGAACTGCGATGGTACGGGTGAGAGGCAGAAGGGGAACCTGAATCTTGAGTGCGAATGTGTAGTCCATAAAGTTACCTTCTGCCCCGGAGTCCAGTAGTGCTTGACAGTCATGAGTGTGGGCTGACCATCTTAGTCTTACCGGGAGGAGCGTAGATGTTGATGAGGTCTTCTCAGCGGAGATCCCACCCGACAGTAGCCTCAGATTTACTGCCGGGCTTGCCCTTTTACCGGGCAGTTGAAAGCAAAATGTCCTGCTGTGCCACAGTAAAGGCAAAGGCCCTGGGATCTCCGCCTCTCCTTCTCCTCCCGGGAAAGCCGAGCTCGACCGACCTGCATGGGCTCGTGATCGTAGACGGGGCTGACCGCGTCCCCGCCGCTGGCTCGCAGAGTCTCCACCGCTCCAGACATCCGAGCGGGTAGCCTCCGACGTTCAACTCGAGAGAGTCGGGAATCCACACGGAGGGCCAGTTCTATTAGTCCATTGAGAGTAGTTGGTAAGTCCATGGCATAAATCTCTCGCTGGACGCGGTCAGCCAGCCCATGCAGGAACATGTCCGACTGCGCCTCCTCGTTCCACTGACACTCTGCCGCCAAGGTCCGGAACTCGATGGAGTAATCCGATACAGATCTCTCATCTTGCTTGAGGTCTGCGAGAATCCGTGCCGCTTCTCTTCCCGCGACAGCGCGGTCAAACACTCTCTTCATCTCGGCGGAGAGTGTCAGGAACGAGGTGCAGCATGGATCCTGGTTCTCCCACACCGCCGTCCCCCATAACGCTGCCCTCCCAGTCAGTAGCGTGAGCACAAACGCAACCTTGCTTCGTTCATTAGCGAAGGTTCTGGGCTGCAGGGAAAAGTGCATCGAACAACGTGTTAAGAATGCTCTGCAAAAGTTTGGCTCACCGTTGTAACTCTCAGGCACAGGTAGGCGGGGCTCTGACTGGGAGACGTTCTCTGGTGGTACGGGGGGAGCGGGCGGTGCGGGTGGCGCAGTGGGAGCTCGCATAAGTTGGAATTGCTGGGTGAGCCCGGACACCTGCGCCACGAGAGCTTGAATAGCCCGACCCGACTCGTTGATATTCCTCTCCTGGGAATCCATCCGTGTCATGCTGGTTTTGATGAATTCCTCCAAGGACGAGGCGGTTCCACTTGCTGCTTCCATTGCTGGTCAGATCGTTCTGTCACAGTGAAAAGGCGGAAGCAAAGATGCAAGTAACTCTTATTTATTAATATAAATGCAACAGTCCAGAGACACGGGTGGGCTGGTGGCGCAGTGACAAGATGGTCAGCGTGCTGGTGCAGAGTGCAGGTCGTGAAGCTGTGCAGGTGAACATCCAGACGAGACGAACACGGACACGAAGACACCGAACAGGAACTCGACTGGAGACAGGATTGCAGACAGGACACGAGGAACAACACTGTAGACACCAAAACCAAAGCAACGATCTGACAAAGAAAGGAGATAGTGATGAGTCTTTTATGGAGAGGTGAATTGGCAGCAGCTGGCGCTGATGATGAGATCAGCCGGTGCACTGATCAACTGAACGAGCGGTAACGCCCACTCACACGTGCTCATACTCACAGAACAACAATAACACGAGACATGAAGGAAACAGTGAATTCATGAATCGTGACAGTTGTAAGGTGAATAAGCGCGAACCAGAATGCCTTGAGCCAGAAACTGATAAATGAGGGCCGAAGTCCCTCCTCTTGTTGCTTTAAAAGCAGATATTGTTTTTGAAAAAACAGGCCTATTCGTTGTCAAATTTGCCACATAGGGTTGGATATCAAGAAGTCCTACGTCATTCTTATGTACCGCCCACAATTTTGGGTTTACTTCAGCTACTTCCTGTCCGAGCTCAGTTGCAGACAGATCTTAGAAGAGAGCACTTCCTGTGTCGGTTGCAAGAGAGAAAGCTGCAGGAAACAGAAGTTTCAGAGAGTCAGAGTCAAATTCATGTTTAACACCCGATTTGTGCATTAAATCTCTACCCTATTAGGCAGAATGAGGAATTTGGTATTATTGCAAAATCATGCATTTTGAACAACGATGGTACGTCCTGAGAAGTAGCCGGTAAAGTTGGTGTCATTGCACAATTTGTAATTGAGCCCGTGTACACAACAGAAGACAGTGATGAAAGGCTTGCCTATGAGAAAAAAATATATATATGGTTTATAGTCAACATTTAATTCAATAAATGGCAAAAAAAAAAAAAACATGTGATTTATTCGGTTAACTCTAAAAAATGTATTCGGAAAAATTGTCAGGCCTGATAGACCTGCTGCTTCGGGCTGGGAGAAAACAAAGGAGGGGGTTTTGGCCCGTAGCCAGCAGAGCGCCTAAACATCTGGTTCTCATTTTTTCCGCTGGAGCCTTCAAGCTCTTTTTCTACAAAGACGTGCAGGATGGCCTAAACATCCGCATAAATAACAAGTTATTGGCTTTTTACCATAGGTTGACGAGCGATTTTGGACGTCAGCATTAACTTGAAGCATTGTTGGAAATCTTTCTGGAGGAATTAAAGCTCCGGCAGAGGAAGCGTCTGCCCAATACATCAACAAAAATGTTACTAATTTTTGTTGTAGTCATTCGAATCAATTATGTAGTCTCATTGAGCATGTTATTTAGAAATGTGTTCACAAACAGCAAAGAATTATTATCATCAACAGGACTCGCAGATTCGTGATTTCAAGCATGTCGAAATCGATTAAAAAATGCAACAGCACTTTCGCCCACCTTCTGTTTCGAGTTTGCTGCAAGGGAAATATCTTGTCTAGCAGAAGAAAGTTTTACTAAAAATGCCATCAATTTGTTTAAAAAATGTTTGAGGTTACGTGCACTGCCCCAAATCCAGTCAGACTTAGAGTCCCCATAATCAGCAAGGCGCACGTCACTAACGGGGTCGGACAAATCAACCGGTTCCGAATCTTTAAACACAATAGTGCGGGCGGGTGGTGCGTCATTTGATGGGTGTAACAGATCAACCTCATTAATTAATTATTCCTCTGTAATTTCAGCAGGCAATGTTTTAGTCAGAATAAAGCGATAATCACGACCAGTAAGTTGGCTGTATGCCGTTAACCGTTTACCGACACATACTGGTTTGGTGACCGAGCTGGGTCTGGCAATTCTTTGCAAATTGCCATTAGCCTACCTCAGAAATTTGTAACGGATGAACTTTAAATCCATCTGTCGTTTCAACAAATGGACATAAAGTAGTGAGATCAGGGTACAGCCTGTTTTTCTTTCTAGTTTCGGTCGGAATACACTCGTATTTTGGAGGGGAGGGGGATTCACTGTCACAGTCTGTGAAGCAGCCGTTGGATTCACAGAGTGTGTGTGCTCATCCTCCTCCAGCAGAGCCTTTTTTCCTGTCTGAGCTGCAGAGGAAAAGGCAGGAAAGACTGCTCGCTCACCTACAGCCAAGTCAGCTTTTGGGACAATCTTCTTGTCCAAATTCTCAATTTTTTCTGGGACTTTTATGCCAATAACACTGCATGTCTTTCCAGACCTTATAAGATTGTTTCATATACGAATAATCCCAATCGGGATCACCCCAATTTCCAAAAATCATGCCTTTTGCTTCACGCATATCTGTATCTTTAAATGATCCGTCACAAGGAAACGGATCTAATTGTGTTTTGCCATTTGACCAGCCAGCTAAATTTGACAAATCTGGCTTGGCAAAAAATGCTTGATTATTCCTAATCATAAAAATTTTTCGGCGATTCATTTACAAACGGCGGACTAATTTTATTACCCATTGTAAACACACAAATATGTCTCCTCAATGCAACTTAAATAAAGTTCAGTATGGCCAAATAGAAAACAAAGAAAAGTATACAAGTTCAAATTAGTTGTGTTAGTACATTGGCCATAAAGAGAGAAATAAGAGCAAAGAGAAAGAGAGAGAAAGGAAAGAAAAAAAAAAATTAAAATAGTGATTTATTCATTCATAATCCAAGACCAAAGGTAAATTGAAATAGACTTTGCGAGAGAAAAACCAATTGTCTCAACGTCAAATCTATTTCCAAACGAAGAAAAGTGATCAATTTCTCTTTCGTTCTTCCCGTATTTTATAAACACGAGGAAACGTCCCGCATCCTTCGACACGACGGACAACGTCCCGCATCCTTCGACACGACGGACAGATAACGTCCCGTGTTGTTTTAACACGACGGACCAATAACGTCCCGTATCCTTCGACACGACGGACCAATAACGTCCCGTTTTATTCAAAACGACGGACGACACAACAAATAAAAGTAAAATCACGGCACTTATAAATCTGTTTTCTCAACAGACAGGAAGAATCAATCTTTCTCTTATATAAAAAGAAAGTAATTCTTACCTGTCTGGAGAAATCCAGGACGACGCCCCCAATTGTTAGAATCGAAATGAAATGGTCCCGAAACAGAAGTGCCCAAATATCTTGGTCTTTTATTATGAAAGATTATGAATGTACACTTCACAGAAACCAGCGCTGGGGAGAAGGGTCTCGCCCCAATATCCTTTGTCCATGGTTTATATAGTGAAAATCCAAGGGGAGTAAAACAAATCTTGTCCAATAGAACCATACCTTACATCATTGGATATCATATAGACTTTATATAACAACGTCCTTATATGGTAATATCTCTAAAACCTCCACACAAACTTGTGGGTCCACAAGGCTCTCAATGTATAAGACGAACAGAGAGAGAATAGAGCAGGGAGGGGTGTAAGACTTACTCCTCTACTAATGAATACCAGATGTTTCATTGACATACATGCAAAAGAAATGTGCATACGTGGCAAACAGATATACAGTATGGATCATATAATCTTTCTTGTGTTATAGACTTATGCTGGGGGAGAGAATATTTCTTACAGTCACTGACGTCATTAATTATTAGTCCACTTTCAACTTTATAATCAAGTACGTTGGTAAATATGTTATCAATTAATGTAGCACTATTTGTTGTAATTCTCGTTGGTCGTGTGATTGAGGGATATAAACCTGTACTATACATCAAATTAATAAATTCTGTAGTTTTATTATGTTCATTTGGGTTGAGCAAATCAATATTGTAGTCTCCGCAGATAAAAACCATTTTTTTTGTTATTACTATTACCAAATATTTCCGTTATTTTTCCCTTGAAAATGTCAATATTTGATCCCGGTTTCCTATAAATGCAACTAATTAGAATGTTCTTAGATTTTTCCATTTCAATCTGTACTGTGATGCATTCCATGATTGTATCTAAAACAAAAGACATTTTATTAACTATTTTACATTGATATCTTTGGTCAATATATAATCCAACCCCCCCCCCCCCCCCCCCCCCAACCCCCACCTTTGGGTTGTTTCCTGTTGATGATAAACAGTTCGTATCCCTCAATCTCAACCAAATCATGATGTTCTTCCGTGAGCCAAGTTTCTGTTATTGCTATTGCTGTGAATTTATTTTCCACTTGGTTTAGGCACTGTTTAATTTTTGAAAAGTTTGCGATAAGGCTCCTGCTGTTAAAATGTATAATTGATATTGTGCCATCCATTTTTATGTATTTTTTGAACTGCTCAACTGTATAATATTCACACTGGCTTTGAGTACCTATGTAAAAGTTATTGTCTGGGTCAATGTCATTTTCAATATCTTGTGGTTTATGTTCTGTATATTTGAAAGTTTCCAAGTTCAGCTGTTCATATTTAACAGATGAGTTTCTGTCCAAGTTTTTCATAGTCATTGCTTTTAAGTTAATTTCAGTTTATGTTCAGTTACCTTATGTAGATCTATGTTGCTCTCGATTCATTCCTTTCTTCGAACTTATCCAGCTCAGTGATGTCCCTGATGAGAAGCACTTTCGCTGTCTCAGGTGTCGTCCCGTGTAGTTTGATGAATATTTTACAATTTCTTGCCCATGTTGCTTGGATCTTGTTTTGTTTTCTGAGTATGCGTGCCTTCTTGGCGATGTCAGCATTTTTCTTGGTAAGGTGGTCGTTGATGTATACGTCGGTTCCTTTTAATTTCCTTCCCTGTCTGAGGAGTGCAGACTTTTTCTTTCTGTTCGTGAACCGGATTATTATCAATGGAGTGGCCATTTTGTTTTTGCTCGGCAGGGTATGACAAGCCTCTATATCCTCGCTGTCAACACAAATGTCTTTGCTGTCCAAAAAGCAAATCACCTGTTGCTCCAGCGACTCCTTCTCCTCCTCAGAGGCTTCCCTCATTCCGGCAGCAGTATGCCCAGCTTCTGCAGCCACCCTAGCATAGGTCCGGTGTTTGGTTCTCAGGCCGCTGATAACCACATCATTAATTCTGGAGTATTGCTCGAGGTCAGCAACTCGAGTCTCCAGAATAGCGATCTTTCGGTCCTTTTCCAAGCTTAGCCTCTTTAGCATTTGTATTTCCCCCATCAAATCCATGATTTTCTTTTGTTGCGCTGCTACGGTTGAAATCTCCGCCGATAAGAAGTCCAGAGATTTCTTGATCTCCTCCACCTCGTCGGGTAGGATATTTTTCTTAGGCGGCATCCTCGCGTTTCTCCAAACTCGATTCAAAGAAGTCGACTTTCAATTGAGCAAGTATGTTTTGTGTTAGCTTTGCTGTCGGTCGATGCATCAGACTCACATCTCTACACTTCTCTAACTAGAGGGTTGGTACACTCTAGAAAAAGATGGTTCTTTAAAGGTTCTTTACACCTAGTAACAGCTCTATTTAGTACTGTATCATCCTGAAGAACCCTTTATATGCTGAAATGTGTTAGGATTTAGGGTTCTTTATTCCTGGCTTTTTTGTTTTTTAACAAATCTGTAACTGTCAAAGCCACCTCATTACTGATTTTCTGGAGCTCAGCTATACAACTACACAGACTCTCAACAGGTTATAAATTATAACTTAAAAATTGTAACAATCATTTCCTAAAAATTATGTCTTTTTCTCTTTTTAGTTTAACCCTCTGGGGACCGAGGGGTTTTTTGGGCCCATGGGATGTTTTGACATGCACTGACATTTGTGCTTTTTTCAGTTATTTATAAACATGTCAATGGCAAAGGTGTAAATTCACTCTATATAGCACAAACAGGTCTACCATAATATGTGAGCAACATGTATGTACATGTTTGTATTTTTGAGAGAATATTATTTATGCATGGCTATTGAAAAAACGAAAACTAAAAATAAGGACACAAAATGCATACTAAATATGTGTCCACAAGACTTTTGACTAAAGGAAGTTGTCGCCTAGAGTTTTTGCTTCAAAATGATCTAAAAATCATCCTGCCTAATCATTCACATAACACAATAGATTGATTAAAATTGTGAAAATATGCGAATGGGCGTCAACGGCCCAACTCCCTTGTGAATAATTAGTTGGTTCACACCTGAGAAGACAAAGACCCTGCTGCATAGTAATGACCCTTTTAAAAAAAGTTAAAAAACTATTATTATCATATATTTTACAGAGTACTATTCCAGCACATGCATTTAGCAATGCTGATAACACAAAACATATGTAACATCATCAACCAATCTCCAAAAATAAATAATAAAGTCATACAGGCTCATATTGTATTAACACTAAGTATAAACAAAATTGAACTAACATCTGTAAAAATTGTAGGTAAATATGTACTTACTCTGATTACTGACTGTGTTGCTAAGCGCACTCTTGAGTTGCAGGCGGAGGTCGTGATGAACCTACATTCCTTTAAAAAAAGTTGAGGAATACTATTACATAAATATAACCATAGTAGCATCAGTCTATAATAAATAACTGACGTAAAAACAATGGGCCATTACCGGAGAGGCACAACGCAAACAAAACACATTTGCGCAATTCATTAACTGGGTATATTTACACATTTCAGCACATTTACACACATTTACAACTGATATATGCAAGCATGCGTCGTCAATGATAATGAGGCAGCATTTAAACTAGTCAAAATATAATCTAAACATCTAGTAGGCCTATTTTCTAAAATAACTTCAAAATTCTAGCTTTCATACATAATGATCTAAACATATCATTTACACATACACATTTCCTAACTGGGGTTTACAGTGCGTAGCATATGCACTAAAAACAAAAAACAACAAAAAAAAAAACATTTTTTGACGTTGAAATGGTACGAGATATTAAATTCATGGTATAGATATGCACTTTTATTAGATTGTGTTGAATATATCAAATGTCAATACTCTGGATGGCAAGTGGAAAATAGTCCACCCAGTATAATATGTAAGCTACATGTTGATATTGAATAGCTTGTCAACTAATGGAAGGAAGACTAAATACTTACTCATATGAAATTCTATCCACGGCTGGATCAAGTCGCTCTTCAAAATACAAACGGTCGTCATCAGTCGCGCTCTTCTTCTGATGAAAATGTGGATTCTTCATCGCTAGTATCCAGGATGAGCTGAAGAGCTTCTACACCGGTGTATCGTGCCATGATCTTCCCAACACGCAGGGAAACTGAATGATGAAACTTGAAGCCTTTAATGCATTTGCTCGGGCGTTTACCTGTTTTCCATAGATGGCTTAACACATTATCTTGTGAATAGCGCGCTCCGGGAGTAGGCGTGAACGAATTAAAGTAAATGAGCTCGTAATCAGCTCAACTGGAATCGCTCTATTTTCATAAAGATTACAGAATCTGAGAATATTTGTTTTTAATATAAATTACTTCATTTAAAAGATGTGATCTCTAGCTTTATGCCCGTGGGTAAGTTTGCCTGTTTGACTGAATTTTCGTGGAGTTACAGATGATTTCCGAATGCGTTTCAAATTGGAGTTAGCTGACCGAGAGAGTGCAGAACTGGCATCATGTTCATTTTTCTTTATTTGGCAAAAAGCAAAACACTTTATTTTTATTGTGAGTATACAGAAAAAAAATGAAACTGAACAGGATTGATTGATGTATAACAGCCGTGAGACACCCGCATTTGAATGGTTTCACACGCGCACACGCCACACCCCCGATTTCTCACGCTGAAGAGTCGAACCGGTCAGTCAAATGCCTGAAAGCTGAGTTTATCCAACGCATTCTCATCCTTTAGCGTCATATAGGTGACGCCATATGACATTTCGTCGAAATCTTACGCACATGGCATCCTTTAGCGTCAATATAACACGTAGCAGGTTTAGGTCTGGAGCAGGGTTACAGTTATGACGCCTTGGGATCTGCTTCTCATACGCTAAAGGATGCCATGTGCGTCGGATTTAGACGAGCATCACCTGTATGACGCCTTGGGTTCTGCGTCTCATATTGACGCCAAAGGATGCCATGCAGGGGCGTGGTACCGGGGGATAAAGGGTACCGAGTACCCAGGGCCCGAGGCTACTCGGCAGCTCAAGTCCAAGCTCAAGTCCAAAGTCCGTCGCCGTTAGCGGAGCTCAAGTCCAAAGTCCGTAGCCGTTCGCGGAGCTCAAGTCCAAAGTCCGTCGCCGTTTGCGGAGCTCAAGTCCAAAGTCCGTTGCCATTCGCGGAGCTCAAGTCCAAAGTCCGTCGCCGTTTGCGGAGCTCAAGTCCAAAGTCCGTCGCCGTTCACGGAGCTCAAGTCCAAGTCCGTCACCGTTCGCGGAGCTTCAGCCGCGGAGATCAAGTCAAAAGTGCGCCCCACCCCCCCAATTACTATTGTCACATATTATTTAGGAGGATGGATAGTATGCACATTGGGACGCAGCTAGAGACTGCTTCAAACCACGTAGGGCGCGCAAACGGCAGAGAGAGAGAGACCTTGCGTAATACCAATACCCCCCCCCCCCCCCTCCCGAAGTCTCACGCAAAGCTGAACTCAAAAGTTGGCAGGTATGTAACACGAAAATGAAAGATCAAAATTAACAGAGCAGTTTGAGTTTATTTTGCATTGCTAAAAAAAAAACCGAGCAAAACACACGGGTGCGCTCTTGGACCCCAGAGGGTTAAATCATTTTTCACACAAAAGGTTTTATAAATAGATAAACCTCACATATTTCAGCCTTTAAATCATTTTTATAAAAAGATTTACATTAATGCACATTAGCTTATCTTTTATTATTAATAGTAAAATTCGGTCTGATTTTCCCGTAGCATCTGTAGTTTCTATGCAACTATGCACTGTGCTCTCCACAACAGTGTTTTCTTCTCGCTGCACCTGAGAAAAAATATGAGTGCGTCGCTTCAATTATGAGCGCTTTTCACGCACCTACATTTGAAATAACGAACTTGAGAGCGCAAAAGAAACGATATGTGAACGGCCCCTTGACGAGCTACCTCCAATCTATGAGGCGCCGGACTGGACAAAAGCGAAGCGAATTGCGCATATGTATACACAGTCTCTCTCGCTTGTCGCTCGCAGACACCCTCAGTTTGTCTCGCTCGCTCGCGCAGTTCGCTTCGATTTTGTCCAGTCCAGTGCCTCACATACCAATCAGGCTCGCGAGCCGCGACGTGTTGGAGACCCCAGTAAAAGATAGCAGTGAGAAGAAACACTAGGGGTTCACTAGTGGCTTGTGCGCATTCTGTGGTTTTGGCATGCAGTGTTCTGATTTGCTTATTTCCTATTTACTTGTTTGGTGGAGGCAATCCAGAATTACTGTTGGTGAAATTATAATCAGACCAGACGATTCACATAAATCACCCAAACTGACGTGAAAAAAGCGGGAGGCGCCGAAAAGCGCGCTGTTTGCATCCCTGCACCACAGTGTCATTCACTCATAACTACATTTCCCATCATCCTGTTCTGTCACTCATTGATCACAGCTGTTTCCGTCACCTTGTTAGTATCTGTGTGTATATATACCTTGTTTGTTCAGTGTTTGTCATGGAGTCCTTGTTACATGTCATGTCACTTCCGAAGTTCTGGTTTCTTGTGTTTGGATTGACTATTTGGAGTTTGAACCTTGCCTGGACTGGTTTTGTGAGTACGGATTACCCTAATAAAATACTGCAATTGGATCTTAGCGTTTCACGTGTGTGTGTATCATGACAGGGGATGGTGTTCTTAGGGTTGCCAAATGAAGGCTACATCATTATGGCCAAACAATTACATTTGTTTCATCGGACCATAAAACAGAAGACCAGAAGTCTTCTTTTTTGTCCAGATCAGCATTTGCAAAGGACAAGTGGGCTTTTGTGTTCCTTATCTGGAGAAGTGGTGTCCTCCTTGGTCTGCGTCCATTAAACCCAGCAGTGTGCAGTGTCCGTTGGACTGTCTGCCTTGAGATGTTGCCACCAACAGAGCCCAGATTCATCAGGATGGCCTTGGTGGTGATCCTTGGACCTCTCTCACTATCCTCCTGGCCAGCACAGGTGTCACTTTTGGCTTCCAACCACGTCCTCTGAGATTTTTCATAGTGTGGAACGTCTTGTATTTTTTAATAATACTTTGCACTGTAGCCACTGGAACTTCAAAACATTTAGATCTAGCCCTTTCCTGACTTGTGAGCAGCCGCATGTCCTCAGTAAGCTCTTTTGTCTTAGCCATGACTGTCCACATACCAACAGCAGAGAGCTTCTGTTTTTCACCTGTTGAGTTAATTAAAATTGCTGTTCCCAATGAATCAGGGTAATTAGGATGCTTTAGAACAGCTTGGACTATTTGGAATTTTCCCATAGACTGTGACAGTTTGCAAAGGGTATGAATAATTTTGGACATGCCACTTTTTGTTCAAATGTAAATAAAAGATAAGTAATAATTTTTTCCACAATGATGCCCCTTGTACATCGTCTTATTATCTTCTGGGAGACGCCTGTGTTATTTCTAATCAAGAAAAAACTTGCTGGTTGAATAAAAAGTAACTAAGTCAGAATTTGCCAGGGATATGAATAATTTCGGGCGTGTGTGTGTGTGTGTGTGTTATATATATATATATATATATATATATATATATATATATATATATATATATATATATATATATATACATATATATAATTCATTTCTTTTGCCGATCCGAAAAATGATGGGGTCCGTGGCTCAAAAAACATAAATGATCCGAAACATGAATTTTGTGATCTGTTCCGCCACTAGTCAACGCCAACATCAACTCAATAAGATGCATCAAGTTTAATCAAATTAATTTACTGTAAATCGTTTTGGGACGTGGTGAGAAATCCTCATTTTGTTCATTTTGAGGAGCAACTTAGTTATTTATTCTTATTTATGTTAGCAGACATGCTATTTATGTTATATAAACATGAACATATGGACTAGTTTGGCTTTTCCCAAACTATAGAGAGGAAATAAATATGACTGAAATATGTTGAAATAGAATGTCTTTTGCTATATGCTTTATAATGTATACAATATGTCCATCCATCATCTTCCGCTTATCCGGGGCTGGGTCGCGGGGCAGCAATCTAAGCAGAGATACCCAGACTTCCCTATCCCTAGACACTTCCTCCAGCTCTTCCGGGGGGACACCGAGGCGTTCCCAGGCCAGCCGGGAGACGTAGTCCCTCCAGCGTGTCCTAGGGCTTCCCCGGGGTCTCCACCCGGTGGGACGCGCCCGGAACACCTTCCCGGGAAGGCATCCAGGAGGCATCCGGAACAGATGCCCAAGCCACCTCAGCTGGCCCCTCTCGATGTGGAGGAGCAGCGGCTCTACACTGAGCTCCTCCCGAGTGACCGAGCTTCTCATCCTATCTCTAAGGGATCGCCCAGTCACCATGCGGAGAAAGCTCATTTCGGCCGCCTGTATCCGGGATCTTGTCCTTTCGGTCATGAGCCAAAGCTCATGGCCTTGCAGCGCAGCTACTTCTTCACCACGACAGACCGGTACATCGACCGCATTACTGCAGAAGCTGCACCGATCCGTCTGTCAATCGCCCGTTCCATCCTTCCCTCACTCGTGAACAAAACCCCAAGATACTTAAAGGGGCACCAGGCAACCCTGAGTGTTTTTTCTCTACGAAGCTCCCCCTACCGTCTGGTAGTAAATGCTTTCAAACACACAGTCGTAAAAACAAACTGTTGTTCCTCCCCTCTCTCGCCACCCAGCTGATCAGCAGTCAACCCAGCTGAGCATGAACCGGCTATTTAAAAACCAGTTATGTCTACCGAGGTAAGTAAAGCAATATTTTCTTTCCAACTGATGGTGATTGTTTTTTTTTATTTTTATTTTTATTTTTTTTTTTTATTGTGTTGTCATGCATGCTAGTATTTTTACCGGGAATGAACGAGGCGAACTACTGCTTTCGTGTTTTTTTTTGTTTTTGTTTTGGGAGAGGGCATGAACATACAAATAAATATATATATATATATATATATATATATCGGAGGCTAATTTGTCTACAGTTATATTAGCGAGGTCTAAGTTCATCTGGTATGACGGTTTACCTTTGCTTGTCTAAGAACTGTAGATGGATCTAACGCCCGTTTCACACATAGTCCATTTACAGTGCGTGTTGCGGTGCAGAAGCAGTGCTTTCACATATGATGGGTTTGCAGTGAATAACAGTTACTATTTTTATTTAAAATCCAGAAGTTATGCTGCATTCTTTTGCATTTAAATTTTAATACAATAGATTTTGCATGTCACAAAGAACTTGTTTTTCCACCTCCACGAATGTTCATTATGTCGTCTTAAAGTAAATGGTAGTTTTCCTTGATTTACTCCGGTCTTCTAAAATTAAAAAGATGACTGTGAACAATATAGTATTATAGTAATAACACATTGACATAATGAACAACACTCATTCGTGGAGGTGGAAAAAAAAGTTCTTAGTGACATGCAAGATATATTGTATTAAAATTTAAATGCAAAAGAAAATGCATGAGAGTCTGCTGTTTTTGTCAATTTTAAGTTTTAATTTAAAATATTCAGATGACTATAGGAACGGGAAAACCCCTCTGTTTAAAGGACAAGATGTCACATACATTTAAATGGATTTAAACAAAATTATGAATATAGGACTGACCTGAAGGAAATTGCTATGTCTACTGTAAATGCAGGTACACTCACTTCTTAATCTCTCTCACAGTACTGTACTATAGCTTCAATGAATGTGTAGTTGCTAAGAGTGTTTCAATGAACAATATCAATGAGATTGACACAATAGGGCATTTCAGAATGTTTGTAAACAATAGGCAAAAGATACTTCCGGGTGGCAGAACGCGAGCGGCTTCTACTGACTAACTGAAGAGATCCAGCCGGCTACTGTAACAGTTACTTAGTTAAAAACATTGTTGTTGATAAAAGTTGAAACGATGATGAAAACGTGTTGTGTTTTGGGTTATTTTGCTTAGAAAAAAAGAGCTAGAGAGTATTTTGCTAATTATGTGTATGTCTACTATATTACATATTTAACATATTTTTTACTTATATCATTAAACACAGTTGTTATTATGATAAAAAAACGCATTATATTTAATTACATTTTTTATTTTTATTACATTTTTACTGTCGACAGTTGGTTTCCCTTCCAAGCAATTTACTAGCGTTGCCATAGGAACGCTTCAGCTTTTGCCACCCGGAAGAACGTCTGTTACTGTTGTGACATCATGGTGAATTGTCTTATAAGGGTGGTTGCTAGGGGTGTTGTGTAGTGATACATAGAACCGTTGGGTGAAGCGGTCATTGCCGTGTTTTATCGTGAATAAAACAGCTATTGACCAATCAGAATCAAGGATTGGAGCTAACCGTTTTATAAGAAAAGGATTAAAATCAATATTATATATTCTGAATACATTATTATCCAATTTTAAAAAAAATTGAAAAAGCGAGGCTCTAAAGGAAGCTACGCGCGGTTTCGTCCCAGGCGGGAAGCGCACACTTTTTTTTTTTTTTTTTTTTTTTTTTTGGTAGCCGTGAAAACGGCTTTTGTGTGCAGGCGAGCGGGTAACGTAACGGGCTCGTTGGCTGCGAAATACACTACTCCAGCCGCCTCCGTCGAGGGAGCTGTGAGAGCGATGCGTGCTGCTTTCAATGGCGGTCCGGCCGCGGCGAGACTCGCGCATTGTCGCTGAGAGGGGCTCGACACGAGCCGCATTTGGAAACTCGAGGCATTTGAAACAACGCCTCTTGCTCTTTTAGAATACTAGAGAAGGATATGGGCGCCGGATAGCGCATATGAAAAGGATATATAATATGAAAAGGATATGGGCGCCGGATAGCGCAGCAGGTACGGTGATGAAGCGGCGAAGGCGGCTTCCAACTGCAGTGCAGAGGGCTCGTCCCGCTGAGGTGCTTGTTTCGACGGCGCGGCTTCTCTGGAGAGTCAGCGATGTGAATACTTCGCTGAAATGGAGAAAAATCAAAGAACACCCTATCTGGACCGGCTTATGTAGAGGTAAGCCACGCCTATTCTGGCGGGACGTGACGCACTCGGGCACCCGCGCTGCTATTGGTGCTGACGTCACTCCCAGTCCACCGATAGGTTGCAGCATCTTGCCGCAGAGCAGCCAATAGGCGCACGAGCTGCCTATTCTAGGTCTGCTCTGTGCAAGCATGCGTTTTAAATATGAGAAAATTAAAGGATAATTTTTTGGCTTCAGTATTCTCGAGAAAAGGAGTTTTCCCGTAGCGTAAGCTAGGTTACGCAACACTCGTTCCCTCTTCTAGAGAGAACCGAGGTTACGTTAGTAACCGAGTGTCGTTTTCCACCACACTGATCTACTATTATATTGCATGCTTGTTTTTTTGTTTGTTTTCTAGTCAGTGGACATAAAAAAAGTTTCATTATATTGATAATTATTGTTTTTGATAAAGCTCTTTCTAAAAAAAAATTGCATCAAACTAAAAAAAATGTAAAACTGAAAAAAGTTCCTGCCCCTTTGAATAAATTGTTTCTGCACACAAACATTAATGTTTAGGCATTAACAGAATCACAAATATTAGATTTGGCAGTTATTTTTTATCACCTCATTCACCAACATTTAAATATGTATTTCACCAAGAATTCAACGCAGAATAAAAGTTCTGTTTACACGCAAACAAAGGTTTATATTTGCATGTCGATTTCTATGCACTTTTTGTGATTTTAGCGTGTGAACGGGACTTTTATTTTGATATGTTGGTGTGACGTCATAAGGCTGCGCTGCATCTGTTGTGATTCGGCTGAAGAAGAAAGGTTTGTGTGCAAACTATCCACGCACTTTCATAGTTTAAACAAGAACGGTGAAATTAATGTTTGATTATTGAATGTAACAATGTAATGCTTTATCTAACGTTACTGATAACTTTTACTAATCAGCTTCTGATGTTAGTTTTGAGTGTTTTTGGTCTAATCAGACAATTTAAGGTCCTTGAACTCACTCTGCTTTGACTCTCTTCACTGAACTGAACTAACGTTACTGACTAGATCTGATTGAGAAACACTCAGATACTTAGTTTTGAGTGTTTTTCTTTCTGTTAATTATTCTCATCTTAAATAGGACGAAGTGTTCATAAACCGAGGAAAAACTCCTGGTGAAGCAGCCGAGATCCACGCCACGTGACACTATTATAAAGATGGCTTTTATTAAAGAGGAGAGTGAAGACATAAAGATTGTGTTTATTAAAGAGGAGAGTGAAGACTTCAAGATTGAAGAAACATTCAGTATGAAACAAGAAACAACTGAGGAACAAACAGGTCAGTTTCATTCTCAAAGCTGAACTCAGTCATTTGATCCTTATTACAGTTTTTCTCGATTGCTAAAACACATTTCTTGAAAGCTGCTCTCCTTTTCTCTAAACTGTGAACACAAAACCCAATTTTCAAGCTACATTCACAAAACCTCAGACTCTTCTTGCAAAACCAAACTTTCACCTCAAAACAGTTTAATCTGTGCTCAAAACTGAACTATGTTGTTAAATCGTGCCCAGAGTCAATCAAAATTAAAAACACTACCTAACAGTAACTAAACAGTACGTAGAAAAATAGAAAATGCAATGCTCAGGACATGAAGCTGGAGAAATAAATGTTTATTGTTCACTGTAGGCTAAATGCATGTTGCAAAACAAACAAAAAAACTGTGAATTTAGCACTTGTACAAACAGAAATCTTGTGCATTTACACGTAGCATTTGTAAAAACAAACAGAAATCTTATGCGTTTGCCACTTGTGTACAGTAAGCCCATTTAAAAATAAAGTACAAAAATGTACATGTAATACTAGGCCTACAAACAGTTAGACCAAACCTCCATTACAATACAGTACATTGGTACAGTGATGTACTGAAACATATATACTATATACTGTACCCCAGTATACTGTAAGTATGGCATGCACTAATTGCTGTCAACATTTACTACATGTACTATAATGTAAAAAAAAAAAAAGGTAATTACCTGCTCTCTTCTCTAAATCTTCGGATTATAGTGGACACAGTGAATCTACTGATGTTTGGTTGTACCCTTTGTCCAGCCTCCCTCATGCTCAAACCATGGACAAGAACATGGTCACAGTACTGATTTCATCAGATATTACTGTTCTTTGTCTTCGCTGACCATCTTGACCTCACAAACTCTTCCTCTCAGATTTCTATCCATTGTAGGGCCTCACAAACCAGTGCTCTCTGAACTGGCTTACTGTATATGTTCCCTCACATCATTAGGCACAAGTTTGATCAATTTTGAGTTGTTGTGTTCAAGTGGTGACACATGTGCTTTAATTGTGTTTGACTTTTGTCACCTGTGCTCACCACGGTTGCATCACAATGAAAATGTGTTGGCAAGTTGTGTCTAAACAGGTGAAAAGTGCTTATGGTTTTGCCAAAAGAGTGATTGATTCAATCAGTGGGTTCAGGCAACTGAGCATTTGGTTTAGACAATAGGGTTTAGTGTTTTAGCAATTGAGAAAAACTGTAAAAGTGTTTTTTATTTGAAAAAAGCGAGTCCTCATGTGGACAGACATGTCAAGATCACATGATCAGTCAAATTTATTTTCCTGTCCCGGCCTTAACCACCAGGAATAATGACACAAAATATAGCCTATGTTTTTTGTTAATAAAACATATTCTAAGACAGTTATATTGCAAACCGTTTTTAAAAATATTATATGACACGGTCAGTACCATAAAAGTTGGCTTGTCTGGAGTCATGGTTTAGTGACACATTTTGTGTTAAATATATATATATTTTTTGCCCCCTTTAAATCTCATAATATAAAGGAAAGTAGTTAGTGGACTACTTAAAATAAAACTAAAATATCAACTAAATATTATAAATCATTTACAGGGAATAGCTGTCCCTTAATTTTATGTCACTAGTGTTAAAATTTTTAAAAACCACCACTTGGAAAAAATGCCACATCCTTGCCAACTTCTTCCTGGG
>JAZAVI010000409.1:0-115936 GCA_036326025.1 Chrosomus eos | reverse complement strand
TTCTAGTTTTATTGATAACCTATATCTTATCATATGCGATTTGGCTATTGATATTACAGAAGTCCTGTGGTAAAATTGCATTAACTTACTCCATCTACCCTTGTAAAGTTAATCCGAATAGGGCTTTAGTCTCGACATTTCCCCCTCCCACATCCACATAAAAAATGTAACGTTATAGGCTTAATGTTGTCCGAATTTAATTTTTAGAAATTACTGATTCAAACACGTTGAAAAGCTTTCTCACTTTTTATTACAGGTGGCTGCGTTATGTGTGTGAGAGAGAGGAGAGAGAGAGAGAGAGAGAGAGAGAGAGAGAGAGAGAGAGAGAGAGAGAGAGAGAGAGAGAGAGAGAGAGAGAGAGAGAGAGAGAGAGAGAGAGAGAGAGAGAGAGAGAGAGAGAGAGAGAGGAGAGAGAGAGAGAGAGAGAGAGTTTGTGTGTCGGTTCGTGTGTCGGTTCGTGTGTGTGTGCGTGTCACAAATCATAAATTGTTTCTTCAACTTATTAAAATATCTTACTTTACTGCAACTATCTGTTTCTGCTTCTTTATTATATTTATAGTCTGTGATTTATAAAATACATTATATCCTTCATCACACATATTGTGTCTGGTCACTTTATAGATATAGGTATTTTATATATTGGACATATTTATATTTATACTGTTTCTCTTTTACTGTATTCTGTTTTTATTCAGAGCCTTGCAACGAAATCTCGCTCAACTGTATATTGTGAATGTAGGCCTACTGTTGAATGACAATAAAGTCTGTCTAAGTCTATAGGAGAATATTATATTACTGTTAAGCCTAATATGGATATTAAAATACGCCGAACCATGTGTCCTGTATCATAGCTACATGAATGACCTTTGCAGCAAAAAAAACCGCGTGAAAATCAGTTCAGTATTCAGTGAGATATGATTAATTTAATGCGCTGACAGCTCATTGCACCTGCCAAACAGATTACACTGAGCGGAGCGGATGACCGGTTTAAGATGGCGGCTCCAATTCTCGTCCGTGCCAATAGGCAGTAGCGGTCGATAGGGCCATAGACATAATATAATACATAGACGCCCTATTGGCCGCTGGAGCGTACGTCAACGGCGCCGCCATATTGGGGATGGCAACTTTCCCATACCTCTCATACTGGGAATTGAGAAAAATGCCTGTTTTGTGCGCTGCTTGGGGCTGTACAAATCGCCACACAATTGAAAACAGCTTTCGAGGAATTATCTTTCACAGGCAAGACTGAACGTTTGTTTTTGGTTGTATTTGGTCATTATTTAATTAGTAATAGTAACGTTCAGAGGATAAATTAAAAAATACTATTATTATTGTGTCACGAAATGGAGTTTTAATAGTTTTTCAGTCGACAATGTAGTTGTTTAAAGCTTAAATATGTGGTTTGTTTATAAAGATAGCCCCTATTTAAAAATTTGATCTGACGGTTTCGGAGTTGTAAGATGCGATCACCGGACGCTCAGCACTCATTAACGCCGCCGAGAACAGCCTTACGGTCAGTGCATCTGAAGTGTGCCGCCGGCTCGGATGTCTCTAGTCTAGTGGTTAAACATGAGATATTATTCGTCTTGTGTATATCTAACGGGCGATCTTTGGTCTCATTAATCTATAAATGGTTCCCTGGTAAATCGTTTTGGCTGAGGGCAAAGTGAAGTTTCATAACTTTATATTTAGGCTTTTTTAACGTTGTATCCTGCTGTATGTTTGACTGAAGCTACTTCTGTTATAATGGCTATTACTGATCAATAAAACTGAAATTTAACTAAAATAGTTAAATATTAAATATAAGTCACTATTTTACTTATTTTTTGTGTATATTCTGTAATTGATATTTCTTATTCTATTGCTATTATTATAGTATTATTAATAAACCATATGCTATTATCAATATTTTTATGATTGTATTATTGTATGATATTATATAATTATACATTACTATTTTATTTGCTGTATACTATTTGTTTATTTTATTGACTAAACTATTTACTATTACTTCTCACAAATGTTATATTTACTGCATTGCACAGTAGTTGTACCATAACATATGTATTATCATAAAGGATCCATCAGTTATCTTTGTTATTGCTCAAATCTGGTCAATCACAGAAAATGCTTTTTCCACAATAAGAAAACTTAAATTATATCTCAGTATGGGGGTCTTCACCATTCTTATCCAAGAATAAAAAGCCAGATACATGACAAGTCTGAGGTTTGACCATTCTTTATTAAAACAAATATTTTACAAGTGTAACTATTGAGATTTTAAATAACTAGAGATGAAACTTTTTGTACACCACATACAAACCACTGAAATCGGTTGATAAATATAAAAACAGTTTTTGTTTTTATCCAGAAAAAAACGCAGGCCACCCTTGATTACAGTGCAGTCTTGCCCTCCGCAAAATGGCGGACCCGTTGACGTATCGCAGCAACGTTCCAAAGCGGCCAATAGGGCGTCTATGTATTATATTATGTCTATGGATAGGGCGTCTACCTATATGATGTCTATGATACGTACCATCAGAATTGAATACGACCGAAGCACAACTGGATGTACGGGAAGCCAAAAGGTTAAAAAAGTATTATTTTTTAATAAAAAAAAGCTATTATAAGCGAGTTTTTCCTGGTCTGTCATTTCAATCTAGCTTATTTATTTAAAAAAAAAAAAAATTTAAACCATTATTAGCGATTTCAATGTAATGTTTATTAAGGCTTTGATATTTGAACCACAATCACTTCACAATTTAATGTCACATTCTTATAAAATAAATAGCCTACTTGTTTTGAAAGACTGGTTCTCTTACGAGAGTATCTCTCATACTGCGTAATTTCTTACGCTATGGGGAATACTCTTTTCCTCGAGATATTGAAGCCAAAAATTATCCTTAATTTTAAATATGCAAAACGCTTTTGCAGCAGCAAGCAGACAAGGGCGAGACAGCTCGCGCGCCCATTGGCTGCCTTGCTGGAAAAGCAGCAGCCTATCGAGTGAGGCACTGCGTGACGTAATGACGAATGGGGGCGCTTCGCGCCCATTTCGTCATGTCCCGCCAGTAAAGGCGTGGTCTCGCCCTAAAATACCCTCGATAGCTGTATTTCCTCTGATTTTTCTACTCTTCACGCGAAGCTCACGCATCGCTGGATCCAGAGTGAGAAGCCGCGCCGTTGACTTGTAGCCTTATCAGCGGGACGTGCCATCTTCTGAAGTCGCTGGCCCAGCCGCCTTCAACCGCCGTACCTGCTGCGCTTTCCGGCGTACTATATCCTTTACTCTGCTAAGTGTGTGTGTTTTGCTTACGTGACGCAACACCCATTTCTACTGTTCTAAAAGAGCTGCGTCTTTTTAAAGATGCCTTCCTGTGGTTCTTGCCGAGCCCCACTCAGCGACGAGGACCGCCACGTCATCTGCGTGTCCTGCCTGGGTGAGGATCACGCGGCCACCGCGCTCGCTGACGGCGGATGCCATCATTGTGAACGCTTGCCTATGGTGACTCTGCGGACTCGCCTAGCTTCGTTCTCCGAGCCCGCATCCCAGCCCGCCGTGATGCCGCGCCGCAAGAAGCGCCGCAAGAAGCGCCGCGCCCAGCGCGCGCCCGAGCTATTTCCAGCCCGCCAAAGCTCGCCGGTTCGCCCGCCAGCTTCGCCGGCTTCGCTCGAGTCGCTCCCAGACGGACAGCGGCCGCCGTCTGCCGCCGCGTCCGCACTTGAGCTTGACGAACTTACCGGAGACGGCATTGAAACTGAGCCGATGCGTCCGCTCTCTCAAGCCGTGGATTACATCGGCCTCGACTGAAAGGCGCTCGCGCAACTAACGCGCAATAGGCTGGACGGACGCTTTCTCGGGAAAGACGAAGCTCCGTCACAGTCGAGACCCGCGCCTTTCCCCCCTGAATGGTGAGATACATTTGTGGCAAACGCTATCCGAGATGACGGAAGCTGAGCGCTCCGTGTTCCTCGACGTTCTCGCTCTGCTGGACGCCGCCCCCCTCAGCGCGGGCCCCGGCCGAGGATTGAGATAAAGCCCGAGGTCTCAAGGCCTTCCTAGTCTCTCTAGGAAAGCGACGGTGTTCAGTTCCCGCTGCGGCCGGATTTCCACCAAAACTTCTCGCTCGTTCAGTTCCAAGCAATGTGACTGTTCCAGTGTATTTCGCAGTGAGCAAGCTGGTTCCACAGCCCGCTTGCCTGCGCACAAAGGCCGTCGTTTCGGCTAACTAGCAGCGCCGCCAGGCCCGAGATCAAACACCGCGCTCTCGCTCTGCTGGACGCCGCCCCCCTCAGCGCGGGCCCCGGCCGAGGATTGAGGTAAAGCCCGAGGTCTCAAGGCCTTCCTAGTCTCTCTAGGAAAGTGACGGTGTTCAGATCCCGCTGCGGCCGGATTTCCACCAAAACTTCTCGCTCGTTCAGTTCCATGCGTTGTGACTGTCCCAGTGTATTTCGCAGTGAAGCAGCCGGTGTCTCAGCCCGCTTGCCTGCGCACAAAAGCCGTTTCTATGGCTACCCAGATAAATCCAATAAAGAGTGCATTTTCTGGTGTTCCGGCCACGGCCGATGGTGTTACGAGTGTTGTAAGAATGCCCACGTCCCAGTGCCCATTCCCACACCCAGACACAGCCCGCCACGGTGCAGGGCTAGCACAAATAAAACC
Source organism: Chrosomus eos (assembly GCA_036326025.1). NCBI lineage: Eukaryota > Metazoa > Chordata > Actinopteri > Cypriniformes > Leuciscidae > Chrosomus > Chrosomus eos. Next base: position 111,273 of record JAZAVI010000409.1, on the reverse strand, counting down.
AACTCATGTTGGTTGTGCAGAAAATGTAGTGAACGCGCCCATACAATGCCCGCTTACACTACATGATGCGTGTCCCTTGGTTTCTGTAAAAACGAAACTAACACACATTTAGTCGGCGCGAGCCGACAGTGTTCTCAGTGCAGTAAATGTGCCCGCTGTTCCGCATTTCCTCACTGACACGCCGAATCCCACGGGATTCACCCCCGCTCGCTTTCTATGCACAACCCGTCACAGAGAAGCTGAGCGCGGCCAGGCTGCCGGCTGTGATCAGCGCGCGCCTCGCACGCTGTAAACACAGCAGTGATTTAGTCGCGCGAGCTGACAGTATTCTCAGTGTAGTAAATGTGCCGCATTTAGTAAATGTGCCCACATTCCCTCACACGCGCCGAATCCCACGGGATTCCCCCCGCTCGCCCCGCTTCTTCTCGAAAAGCCGGGACGCGCTGGCCCATGTTTGGCCCCGCCGCCCCCCCTATATGCTTTTCCCCCTGTCTCACTCCTGCAGGTGTTGGAGCGAATCAGGAGGGAGGGATGCCCAGTGCTACTCATAGCTCCGCTCTGGACAAACCAGTCGTGGTTCCCTGTCCTGATGCAGCTGACCAGCGCTGCCCCATGGCCTTTACCGTTGAGGAGAGACCTCCTCTCTCAGGCGGGAGGCTCGATTTGGCATCCTCGCCCGGATTTGTGGTCCCTGCACGCATGGGCCATCAACGGGTACCCGCTGACCTCCCAGAGGGAGTGTTAAACACGATCGCGCAGGCTAGAGCCCCGTCTACCAGACGGCTCTACACCTCGAAGTGGTCTGTGTTCTCTGCTTGGTGTCAAGCGCAGAGCTTTTCACCTGTAGACTGCGGGGTTACGGAAGTGCTTTCCTTCCTTCAGGAGCTACTGGATAAGGGCAGGACCCCTTCCACGCTCAAAGTATACGTGGCGGCCATAGCAACGGTTGTAAAACCGGTGTCTGGCCAGTCACTAGGAAAGAACGACTTAGTCGTGCGTTTCCTTAGAGGAGCTCGGAGGCTAAACCCTCCCAGGCCCCCTTCAGTCCCGACATGGGACCTTTCCACGGTCTTGGAGGCCATGAAAGGTGCCCCATTCGAGCCAATCCAGTTGTCAGACATCAAACACTTGTCTTTCAAGACAGCGTTTCTTATGGCTCTCGCTTCAGTGAAGCGCGTAGGGGACTTGCAAGTGCTCTCAGTGAGCGCGTCATGCATGGAGTTTGGACCTAATGACTCAAAGGTCATACTCAAACCGAAGCACGGCTACGTGCCAAAATCCCTCAACACACCGTTCAGGGCACAGGTGATTTCCCTGTCTGCCCTTCCGGTTCTCAATGAGGAGAAGGACGCGAGTCTCCTTTGCCCTGTCAGGGCAATAAGGGCTTATGTGTCCCGCTCGTCTGGTTTCAGACAGACTGAGCAGCTTTTCGTTTCGTTTGGCGGCCGTGCTAAGGGACTTGCCGCTTCGAAACAGAGCCTATCCAGATGGATAGTCGGTGCCATAGCGCTGGCTTACACTTCTAAGGGCCTACAGTGCCCTTTGGGTGTTAGAGCGCACTCCACAAGAGGCATGGCCTCCTCGTGGGCATGGTCTAGCGGGGTTACCCTGCAAGATATTTGTATGGCCGCGGGCTGGGCCTCGCCGTCTACATTTATAAAATACTATAACCTGGAGGTTCCCGCCTTGCAAGCTAAGCTTTTGGCGGTATAAAGTTCAGTGCTATCTGCCCGCTGTGCGGCTCAGATACTGAGTTTGACCTGCGTATTGCTCACTGACCGGTACAGCAGCTCATTAAAATGTCGACTTTAAAATGTCACACTTGTGGCCACCCAGTTCAGGCTGAATGTTCACCCTGATGGTATGGTCTATTTGTCACATGATCAGCTCCTTCGGATGCTATTTACAGGGAATGATGCTTCTAGCCTCTCTTCCCTCACTCTCTGTGAGTTTATGGTGATTATGCACTATATGCGCCCCGGGCTTCGGCCCCTGGGACTTTGGTGTTGGATCCCTACCAGCACGGCGTGTTGCATGGTGTTCCCCATAGCGTAAGATATTACGCAGTACGAGAGATACTCTCGTAAGAGAACGTACTCGGTTACTAACGTAACCTCGGTTCTCTCTAGAGAGGGAACGAGTACTGCGTATCTTGCCGTGCTTGGAATACGCTCTGGTTCGCTTCGGCGTTGAAAAATCAGAGGAAATACAGCTATCGAGGGTATTTTAGGGCGAGACCACGCCTTTACTGGCGGGACATGACGAAATGGGCGCGAAGCGCCCCCATTCGTCATTACGTCACGCAGTGCCTCACTCGATAGGCTGCTGCTTTTCCAGCAAGGCAGCCAATGGGCGCGCGAGCTGTCTCGCCCTTGTCTGCTTGCTGCTGCAAAAGCGTTTTGCATATTTAAAATTAAGGATAATTTTTGGCTTCAATATCTCGAGGAAAAGAGTATTCCCCATAGCGTAAGATATTACGCAGTACTCGTTCCCTCTCTAGAGAGAACCGAGGTTACGTTAGTAACCGAGTACGTTTTCGAGTAGGTTTAACCAAAGGGAAAAAATAAACAAACTCCAAAAACAATGGTTTCATATTTAGTATTTATTGCAAGAAGCACATTTGTATTCATCTTCTGTAGATGGATTGCCAACACACTTTAAGTGGAACCATCGCCCACAGTCATCACAGGCAATCTATAATATATATATAGATTAAACATTTTTTTCTAAAAGGGGGGTTTAAAGCATCGTGATTCATGATTACTTTGCATTAGTATGCTACACCAACCAAAAATGCTTAGCCATATTTACCCAAAGAACATCTGCACTGCAATCATCTGCACATGCAGTCAATGTTTCTGCCTCTCCTTCAGAGTCCTCAAAAGTGTCTGCCTCTCCACAAAAATGGCACAGGTCACTTAGGTCATCTATGAGGTACAGTACAACACTGATGAAAGTGATGCACATCAAAAACCACATCAATAACATTCATGAGTTTATAAAGCCATACCAGATTGGCGGAGCAGAGTTAAAGAAATCTCCATTCTGAATCGTGTTAAATATTGTAGATCACTGGAGAAGTTTAGTGTCGTATTTTGCAGAATGTGTTCTGCAAACTGAGGAAGTAAGAAGAAATATGAACTTAAACGTACAGTATGTAACTTTTGGCCACCAGGGGTCACTCAATCAAAATAATAGCAAAAGACGTATTCTGATGACGTCGTGAAAGAGCGTGTGCTCATGGGAGTTGTTGTCGTTGTCGAGAGAGAGAGAGAGGGAGTGCGCGCGCGAACCAGCTATACGATGTTCATTGGGACACGCGCGATCTGTCATTCCCCAGCCATCTAGCATCTCCAGCAGATAACATGTTCACTGACGAGGTAATGTGTTGTTATTTATATTATATCTCTATTCTTGTTACGTTTAGTTACGGCTATTAACTTTATGTAATGCCATTGTAATGAACACGCGCGCTCTGTCGCTCCCCACATTCCTCACTCATTCTAACTTAGTGTTTTTAAAATCACGTCTCTTCGAACGGAGAGATATATGAATTATCAGGGCTATTGAATCAATATTCCACCTAGCTAGTATTAATAGATGTTAAAAACACGGTCACCTTTCGTTAATAATTATAATTACGTTTATACTATGATATTGAAAAAGACGGTGAACTGCATATGAAGCTACTTTCTGCAGCTATATCTACAACAAATGTGAATTTACATTATACTGTACATGAGAGCTAGTCCGTCTGCGTTTTGCACATGCCATCATCGTTTCACAACATATAAGTTACGGATAGATATAGTTAGCTGAATGGGTGCTTACTTGTTTATTAGAATGCAAGCGAGATCGGCATCTCTCTGTAGTTCCAGTCACGAAGCTCGTGGAAATGCAACTCCAATGTTAACGCGAGTCATGTCTCTTCTCCTGTCCCAAACCCTTCTCGAGTCATTTCTTTCACCCGTGCGTTTCCGCTTCACGGATCTGCCTCCAGCAGCAGAACGTGCAGGCAAAGCATCATGGTCCATTATTGATATCCAACTATTGATTCTTTATCGTCTTCTTTTATTTTAGTGACGTGCGTCCGGTGTTTACATTTGCGTTTGGCGGTTTTTCGCCGGGATCCGCACGAAGTTAGAGAAACTAGAGTCAAAGGTTATATGACGTCATAGACGGGCGACGAAACGGAAATAAAGACACGGCCCGTGTCTTCAAATTAAAATATAAATTTCTCCGGATTTGAAAGTTGGTGGGAACTTTTGGGATAATGTTAGTACACAACTAAAAGAAATATATAACATAGATACAGTTATTTTTGCTATTTTGAAAGCCGAAAAGTTCCATATTGTGCCTTTAAGCATCATCCCATTTTAATGAACACTTAATATTTGCTACAATACTATAATCACACACCCTCAAAGCGAACACACCACATGATATGGCATCCCACTGAAGTGGGTGAGGCAAGGTTTCACACACCCAGTTTGAAACAGAAATACCCTTTGCCATCATCAGGGCTCTACAAACAAGATAGTATTATTTCAAGCATACAGTATTACACAATAACACTACATGTGGTGCATGAAAAATACCTTGTTGTCTCCAAACACTTTTTCTTCTTGAGATCTGACTCTCCAATAGAATCAAGCAGAATGGTTTTTTGTTGGGATGGGTATATAGCCTAAGTAACATGCAAAAGGACAACTTGATAGGGGTATATAATTGCTAATCAGGATTAAGGGGAAAACTTAAATTAAAACAAATACTTACAACTAGGAACCAGTGGTGGCCCTCATTTACAATACCCACTATGACCTCATAGTTTGCTGGGTCCAACTAAAAAAAAAAATATACATGTTCTATTATTGAAACTTTGCCAATGTACACAAAGCCCTGAACAAAATGGACATTAGCACAAGTAAAAAATTAAGTGCACTTTTGCAGGACACCTTGAGCCTTTCATGTTTTCCTTTCCACATATCTGTCATGGCAAATGTGTCCATGTGGAATGCCTTGCCTGATGATGTCAAATTGTGCTCCCTCACTTTCAGGGACATATATGCATTTATAACGTTGACAAACATGGCAAAACATTAATACAAAATATTAGCATAGCAGATGAAATGCTCATCTGTCAAAATCAGTTAAATGTGTACCTCACTCTCCAACTCCCTTCCAGGGCCAATCTGTAGGTCTTTGAAAAAAAGTTTGTAGGGTCCCACTCTGGACAGCAGTACATAACTGTCGTTTCCAGCCCAGGCACTTTTGATATCTACAGAGGATAAACAAAAACAGCATTGCACTTACCACCTCACAAATATATTAGAAATCAGACTAATATTGATCTATTATAATATCTGACTGTGCATCAACACTTACAGCGATGCACTGCGTCTGTGGTGTCGGCTGGCACCTCTGCAATCATTGTAGGGGTGTGGGACACAGGAGAGGAAAGTGGCATTTTGGTTGAAAATTTCAACGGAGACAGGGGAGAGGATCTTGTAGATTTAGATCTAGTAGACAAAATTGGTGAGGATGGAGGTGATGGTGGGGGCTGGGGTTCATGTGTCTTGGTGATGGTGAGGTCTACAGGTGTAAGTGAAGGGCATAACGTTTCTTGATGTGCTCTTTTAGGTTGTGGTTCTTGGGTAATTCTATGGGGTATCCGGGGTGTGTCTTCTTTAAAGGGTTTGAGGTGGTCCGCGTTGATTTTGGGGAATATCTTGCCATTTTCATCCCTTAAATCTGCGCTTTTTTCTTGCAAATAAACAACTTCATATGGTCCCAACCAGCTGCGCTCAAGCTTGCCCCTTTCCTCTGTTGGGTCCGTATGTTTTTTCTTAAGACCTTCTGCCCTAAAAAAAATGGTGCCTGATTTGCCACTGCAGCCACCCTCTGTCTCCTGTCCTGTTTTTTTCTTACATTTTTTTTTTACAATGTTGTCCATTTTCTCCTTCAGGGAAATGGCCTTTGAAATGGTGTCCTCTGCGATCACAGATTCCACTGTGCTGTTGACCTTTAGAAACATTGAAGATTTAAATAATTTCACTAAATTAATGCATGATATTTATATGGAACAATGTAAATGATCACATACCTCATATATCTCCGGCACCTCAAAAGGATATCGTGCCTCCATACCGAACATTAAAAAGAATGGTGAGAACCTAGTTGTCAGCTGGGTCTTGGTTCTAAGACCAAACATTACTGCATCTAGGTACTCATCCCATTTTTCTGGCCTTGTATCCACCAGTTTGCACAAGGCTCTGGAGTCATGATCAAAATGAGTTCAATTATGAGTAACCAATTTTCAAAGACAAATATTTCCCTGAATATTGCATTCCCACAAAGCAACCCATAAATGAAGGTTCACCTCTGAATGGTTCCATTTAATTTTTCCACGAGCCCGTTTGTTTGTGGATGGTATGGGGCACAGAGGCTTCTCTCCACATTGAGGAAGGTACAGAGCTCTTCATTGATCTGTTTCCAAAACATACATTAACATAAGTCTACATAAACAAAAACAATGTGTGAAACCATTAAATTCTCATGCATATTGAATTTAGTTCATTTTACAAACTACAAACCTGGTTTACAAACTCAGTCCCTTGGTCAGTTAGAATTCTCTTTGGTGCCCCAAACCTGTAGAAAAAATTGATAATGCAGCGCGAGACAACTGCTGCAGATTTATTTGGGATTGGATATGCCTCGGACCATTTAGTATAGTAGTCAACAAGGACACAAATGTACTCATTTCCCTGGTTGGTTTTGGTGACTTTCCCCACTAAATCCATGCCTAGCAGTTCCAGAGGCTTATCCACCTTAAAATTAAAATAAATACATTTAAATGATGTGCACTCATGAAATACCAGTCTCAAATCCCATGCACATCCGTGGACAAGCTTACACATATTGGGATGTACTTGGGCTCCTGCTTGATGGACAGTCTGCTAAACTGGCACTGGGCACACTGCAAAACCTGATGTTCAGAAATAAGCACATGAGAAATGCATTCCAAAACATAATACATTCGTATGTTTCACAACAAAGTTAGAAAGGAATAATTTAATATTTACCCATTTATCAATGTCCACCCCCATTCCAGGCCAGTAGAACCTCGCTGAAATGGCAAGCTTGGTATTTTCTGTTCCACAGTGTGCTCCATGGGGGCTGGCATGGAATTCTGTGAATATTTGGTTGGCCTCTTTTTGACCAATGACCACTTTTTTCCTCAAACCCATACAATTTTTTGAGGCGATGTAGTAAAGTTGACCATCTATTCATTGAAATAGCTTTATTGTTAGTAAAGTCTGAACAATAGGTTCTGGATGCCTAATGAAAGAAATAGGATATTTTAAACTGAAATTGCAGGATAGGTACTTTTTTGTTCTATTTGCCAAGAAGGCTATGGTCCATGGACAAGTATGTTTTTTCTTTTTCTTTCTATCAAGTCTTGGTGTATTACTATACCTCACTCCTGTCTTTGGAGTTATGTTATCTTCACTTTCAAAAATAATTATAATTTAGAATAGATTACTTACCATGAATTTGGAAATTGGAGCAACGTCTGCGAATCACATATTTTTGGTCTTTTTTTATACCTAATGGATATGTGCCTTGAGTTTTATAGCTCATGATTTCATCATACATTTTTGGATCCATTGTTGGAATGTGCCAGCAAGAATAGAAATTCAGGTGACAATGTTGTGTGGTCATCTCCCCAATTTATAACACCATTGATTAACTAAATTAATTAAAGCTAATTAGTGCCCTTAGCAATTGTTAATTAATTACTAGAATGTTTTGTTGCACCCATGTATCTTGCATGTGAAAAATATTAAAGAAAAATAGCAATATGGTTTTATACATATTTATTTATTTATTTATTTTCATACAGGGAACATAAAAGTTTTTTTATGACAATAACATGATGAACTTTTTTTCATGTGTATTTATATTAACTCATGTTGTATACTGTTTACAAAGTTGCATTTCATAAACCTGTCATCTCTTACGTTTTGCTATCTTTATAAATAATACTGACATAACAATATAAAGACAATAATATGAGGCATTGAGTTTGTTTTTTTTTACAAAACAATAAACAGAAATAAAAAACAGAAATATTACTGGAGTGTGAGAACCATTTATTAAATGTTGCGCTAATGCTTTTGGCCTTTTCGCTTTCCGTACTTCCAGTTGTGCTATGATGCATCTGCTACGCATGCGCAGACATGCCTCTTTGAGGGGGGAACACAAATTCCTGTAGGGAACCGAATCGACTGCTACACCGGAGCTCCCCTGTTAGCTAGCTAACTTATACAAAACGTTTTGTAGCAAAATCACAACTATACTATACTGTCTAACTACTTTACACCTTCAACAGTTAAAACGTTTACTCTGTAGTAGTTTAACACATAAGGAACCTTGTTTACTCACATTTGAAAAACCCGCGTCGCTGATCTCCGTGATGTTTGATAATGACGTCCTCTCGCGTGGCCCCCTGGGATAGAAGTAGGCTTGTTTGAGATGCGGCTCGCCTCGCCTCGCCTCGCCTGAAATGTAGGCGAGAGTAGGCGGCTGCAGTGAGGGGAGGAGTGAAAGAAGCGCAGGCAAGAGGGACAGATCTCGCTTCTCGCAGTGGATCTGAGTCATCAGACACCTGTGAGATCAAAGGCGGATATCGCGGGATTCACGCTCGTGCACAGTGTTGCTAATAAACTGGATGTAATTTAAGTTCTGTTGCTTTTATATGAAAATAAATATAATGAACAAGACACCCAAAGTACTTGTTATTTAATTCCATTCCAAATGAGTGTTTATCAATCATTTTTTCCTTTAATACAGACGTCTATGTGTTTTTTTTTTTATAATAAAATGACATTGCATAACCCAGAGATCGCACTGTCCGAGAGTTTGGGAATATTCACACAAACATATACACATAAAACATGATATCCGAGTTTTAAAATCAAACATCAGCGCAGTCGGTGGAGAGCAACTGCGCGCGACTGCAGAATCCGGCATGTGCGCCTTTTTTTATTTTTTTATTTTTTATTTTTTTTTTATTAATGCTGAGAACGGGAACATACAAAAGAGAAAGCATACACACATCACATAATATCAACCAAAACAATACAGGAGACAATAGCAAAAGAAAAAGAAAGAATAAGAAAAGAAAGAGGTACACTCTTAAAAAAAAGGGTTCCTCGAGGTTCTATATAGAACCCTGGGGTTCCGTACTTGGCAAATAGAACCCTTTAACGACAAAATGGTTCTATGTAGAACCCTTGGAGAGCAAAGAACCTTTTTTATTAAAATGGTTCTATAATTCATGTTCTATTACTGAAGTGTAAACTAAAGATTCATGTTACACAATAATTATACACAACACATTCACAAAGCCGTTTGAGTCAAGACGCATGAGAATGACTGGTGTAGTCAAAAACCAGAGTTAACAAAATGTTCATATCTAGTCAATGTATGATTTGAGATTTCTTTATGCACGTTTGTACATTAGCATGCAACTTATATTACCTAATACATTATAAGTTTGCCTTTTTTACCAATCATTTTGTAATAAAACATTATAGGCCTAATAATAAAAACCAAAGTGTTTTCTTTATTTTGTGTGTACCATATAGTGATGGTTAACTTTTAATCTATTGAAGGGAACATTAAAAATAATAATCGTAAAAATGCCCTCTGGTGGCGTATATGCGTTGCATCATTCTTGAATTCCTATTGGTGGATTGGCGAAGAAGAACCTACAGTGACAGTTAATTTTTCAAACTGAGGAGTCCGCCATTTCTGCCCGTTCATACCCTCAGGTAAGTTAAGTTTTTACATTTTTGAAATCATTTTACTGAAATATTTAGTATTGCAGTTAATATTTCTATTGGTTAGAGTATATAGTCCTTGTCTTAAATACTGATACTAGAAGCAAAATGGAATTTTTTCACCTCAGTTAAAAACACTGCAGTGTAACTTAGCATCGATGGGCTTCGTCAGCCGTAGGTTCAGAAAGCCCTGTTAAATTGAATTTGCTCCGGTTTTTAAAGTAATAAAGTTACAATCTCCCATTATTTCCTTGTTATAGTTAATGAAATGGTCAATAACAATAAGACAGCTGTGTTATAAGGAGACGAGCTTCGAGACAGAAGCGTTAATTTTAATCGCAATGAAGCGCACGCTCGTATTTCTTTAAAGGGTCATGAAACCCCAAACCAAATTTTCTGAGATTTTAACAGAGGTATGTGTGTTGAACACCATTGAAGACAATGTTAGCATCTGTTAGATTTAATAATAGGGTTAAAATGGTTAAATTTTATTTTTTTTCCGCTTTTTTCGTCTTCCGGGTTTAAAATCTTCATCGTGTCCACGTCACAGGCTGTGACGTGGCCGTGCTCTGTGAGTGCTTGATGACTCATCGGTGTCTCATAATTATTAATGAGACTGAGTTCATATCCTATGAGAAGACACTGTCTCTTAATTATTCATGACACCACGTGGATCTTTCCAATGACAGACATGTCAAACTGTGATATCGCGTAGTAGCCTATAGATGAGAGAGACAATCATGGGACGCAACAAGTGTTTGTTTTCGTGGTGCAAAAGTCCAAGTGGTTTGAATATGTTTCCCCGCGATGCTGCCAGGGCTGGACTCTGGCTCCGGGCGGCTGGTTTGATCAACCACGGACACATCTAAACTATAGTGTGTGCCGCAAACATTTTTTTGTTGCGTCTTGCGAGTGATGCGGTAACGTTACCAAGTCCCGAGGACTTTTCTATCCCTTCAGAGGTATGTGTGTGTGTGTGTGTCTAAAATGAGAAGTCCTCCACCTCCACAGAGCCATCTTTATCATGGGAGTTCAGCGGGCGCGTAGATCTAGGCTATGCACAGAACGTTTTTTTTTAAGTGGAAAATTAATTATTTTCAAATATATGCATTTAGTGTCTATATAAACAACTATATATTTTATAATGACATTATAATTATACATGTAGCCTACATTACTATGTTTTAAATAGAATTACGATTACTGTAGGCTAATATATTTAGCAGGGCATTCAGTTACTTTTGAAAGGACAATAATAAAGTGTCAGTGTATTTCATTAGACTTTAACTTTGCCAGCTATAAAAAAAATCTAGCATTTCCTCACGTTTTACCACTGCTTTTTAGTGACAGTCGATATGCATGGGCCACTGGCGATGTGATGGCCAAACCACACCCACTCCCTCCCTTCTCACAGCATCCACGCCCATTTAAGTTGCATTTTTCAAAAAGATTGTGAGCTAGACTTGAGCTGAAAGAGGGGGGTTTCATGACCCTTTAATGGTAATTTAACGTTAAGTTAACGATAGGCGCCGATTGAAATCAAAGCGAACCGGGTGGAAGACGGAGGTGTATGATATGTGAATGTTTGTCGCAGTTTCATACACATAACGTTAACTCAGTTTGCGTTGAGTATTTTCCCCAGGCCTATATTAACAGGTGTAAAAGTTCTTAACTGTTAACTTTGGCCTGCGAGGTCCACTTTCGTGCAGTTTTTAGCTCCAACCCAGATCAGACTGTTACTTTTCAGTAATCCCGAAAATCTTGATTAACTTTAGCTTGTTCATGTGTGTTTTATCAGGGTGGGAGCTAAACTCCGCAGGTGGACACTGCTACAGTTGAGAACTTCCGGCCGGTCTCCATTAAAACTGCACGGTTGCAGTCAGTGCAGCGTTCGTAACGTCGTTTACTGCGGTTTACTGATGCATGCGCTGGATTAAAGTGATGATAGCACATGGCTAAATGTGTAGGTGTGTTTAATGCATTGCATAGTTGGTTTGTGAAGTGTTATTTATGCTCTGTTTTATTTCCCCCCAGGTAACGACGGTTGACAAAAAGAGCTTAATAAGTTAAAAAAGTAAGTCTGTGTTGTTAAATATTAAACATTGTTGCTAAATAAACAAACTTAAAGAAAGCTTAAAATCCTTATCTTAATTTATATTTTTCTTTTTCCTCAAACAGCCTGGAAACTGAAGTGCCTCAAATATCTTGTACTCAGTATGTATCATTGTTTTGACGTTTAAACGGACTTGATGCTAAATAAACAAACTTAAAGCAAGCTTAAAATCCTTATCTTAATTTATATTTTTCTTTTTCTTCAAACAGGCTGGAAACTGAAGTGCCTCAAATATCTTGTACTCGGTATGTATCATTGTTTTGACGTTTAAACAGACTTAAAGCAAGCTTAAAATCCTTATCTTAATTTATATTTTTCTTTTTCTTCAAACAGGCTGGAAACTGAAGTGACTCAAATATCTTGTACTCGGTATGTATCATTGTTTTGACGTTTAAACAGACTTAAAGCAAGCTTAAAATCCTTATCTTAATTTATATTTTTCTTTTTCCTCAAACAGCCTGGAAACTGAAGTGCCTCAAATATCTTGTAATGGTATGTATCATTGTTTTGAAGTTTAAACAGACTGTTTATTGTGGCAAGTAAAATGAAAATCCTGTATAAAAAGACTTCATCATTGTATTCATGTTAACAGACAAGAACCCTGTGAGAATGAGGGCTCGTTTGTTGCCAAACCTTGGCCAGCAGTGAGACTCAAGGCATGTAATAATTTTTATTACTTTACCACGCCCAGTTTTTTTCTTATTGAACATTCTCGAAATACATCACTATATGGTAGTCAATTGCAACCTCCAGTTCATGCTAACTTTAAGGAACTTGTTTGGCTGAAAGTGTGTAATTTGGATATAAGCACCTGAAGTAAACAAATGTTTTGTATTTTTTTAAAGATGCTGCATGAAATGACGATGAGGTTTCGAACAGACTTGGTGAAGAACATGGAAACATCTAATGAAATGGCCCAAAACATCATAGGGAATGCAAAAAAAGGAAGGAAGAGGAAACCACAGAAGGTAACACCATATATTTTTCCCCATCCAACCTATCTGTTCCATGCCCAGTGTAAAGTTGCATTGTCAATGTAAAGGTTGTAGCTTCTATAAATTGTATGAGTGAAAACATGTATTACAATAATGAAAGTATTAAAGGAATAGTTTATCCAAAAATGAAAATTGTCATAATTTATTCACCTCTTGTCATTTCAAATCTTTGACTTTCTTCTTCAGAACACAAAAGATATTTTGAAGAAGGATGGTAACCGAACAATGGCGGTGCCCATTAACTTGCTGCATTGGTTTTGTGTCCATATAATTTAAGTGAATGGGTAGCAGCATTGTTCGGTTACCAACATTAATTTTAGGTCTATTTGATGACTTCTGTTAATTGGTGAAAGGCACTCAAAAGGTGAAATGTTTGTTTTACAGGAACCCAAAGGTCCTACATCAACCATGGTGTTTAACGGCTGTCCTGATCCCCTCAAGACTGAAAGTGTCAGCATTATCATGGAGGCAGACATTGACATGACAAAGGCTGTGGAATGCCTGTTTGCAGTCACACAATGACTTTTATTCAAAAATATATGCATAAACTTAAACAAGAGCATGACACAAGAACACCAATACCTGTACTAAAAAATTTACTGTCAACTTGTGTAAGTTGTAGTGCTGTTTATTTAGATGTTTTAATTGTTCATGTATTGTTTTTTATCTGCATTGTTGAATATCAAAAATATGAAATCAAAGATTTGTTTTTCCTCATTTCAGAGATGCATGTAAAAGTTAAGTACTGTACATGTACATACAGTACATAAACAAGCTTATGTATGTTTATTGCAAAGTGAAAATTGCTTAAATTAAATTCAAACTAAATGGTTGAATGTAATTTAACATCTTAAATGTAAAAAAATGTTTTGCTGTAAAATACAGAGTATACAGATGTGCAATTTTAAATGTGACACTAATTTTTTTGTATAATCAATTGAATAAATTTAAACTTTTGGAATTTTCTGGATTGGTTATATTTTTGTATTCATAATAATAATGTAATAATAATTTTATTAAATATCATATTATGGTTTAAAAATATAGAACCCTTAAATGGTTCTATAAAGAACCATCTAACTTGGATTCAAAGAACCATTTGGGGTTCTATTTATGGAACCCATTAAAATGGTTCTATATAGAACCATTTTGGAGTTCCATATATGAAGCGGGTGATAGAACCATTTCTGGTTCTAAATAGAACCATTTCTTTTAAGAGTGTAGGGCCATTACATCACATACATTTTTTCACACGAAGAGATCAAAGGCAGTACAAATTCTAACAGTTCTCATGGCTTTCATGTTAGTAGATACTGAAATCACATTTATATAATTTTCTATCTCTTTTAAGAGAACAGAGAAGACAGGTTTACAGTTTGAAAATTTGCATTTGTGAATGTAGAATTTGCTTAGGAAAAGAATTAGATTAATAACAAAGCAGCCATTATCATTTGTGGGGTCTGAGTCAAAATACCCAAATATAATGTTTCTCATATGTATTGAGAAGCCTGACCAAATCTTACACTTGATAAATACATCAATATCATTCCAAAGTTTCTGAGTGTAGTGACACGACCAAAATAAGTGAACCATTGTTTCATCAGAATTCAAACAAAAAGAGCATGTTATCTCAATGTCAGATTTGAATCTTTGTATAAATGTCTTAACAGGATAGAACTTGTGCATGAGCTTAAAGGAAATTTCTTTCACTTTATTTGTGAGAAAGAATTTCTGTTGTAAAGACCATATTTTTTTCCAATTAAGGTTAACAAACAAATTATTCCAAAAGGAAATAACAGGTGGAACAGAAATCAAATCCTTAAGAAATAAAGATCTTATTTTATAGTTTTTAGCTTTCGACTCAAAAAAACAGATTTGACCAACAGAAGTATCAAAAGGTTTAGGAAGGGATGCAGTGGATACTGCGGAAGAATAATTACAATTTTTAAAAAGCATACATAAACCCGAGGGAATAGCTCCCATTACTGTAGCAAATTCTTTTGGGGTTATTGGTATTTGATATTCGGAAAGAAATTCTGAATATCTGAGCAGAAGACCTTGTTTATCAAACAACTGCTCCACTAGAAATAAACCATTACTAAACCAATTATCATAAAATAAGGACTTATTCTTGAGTAAGATGTTCTTATTGTTCCAAATATAACATCTATGTGGTGAAAAATTATGTTTATAAATTAGAGCCCATGCTAAGAGAACCTGACAATGAAAGTTGGAGAGTTTGATAGGGAGTTTAGATATATCATAATTACACATTAAGAGAAAATTAATGCCACCGAGTTGTGAAAAAACAAGTTGAGGAAAAACATTCCAAATAGAAGATGGTTTGGTTAGGTACTGATTTAGCCAATTAATTTTAAATGTATTGTTGAGGGAATCAAAATCAATAAAATTCAGACCACCATTATTATAGGAGTTTAATATGACTGACTTTCTCATATAATGAGGCTTATTTTTCCATAAGAATTTTATTAAAATCTCATTAATTAATTTAGAAGTGGGCTTATCCACAAAAAGAGACTGAGCTGCATAGGCCAAACGAGACAGACCCTCTGCCTTAGTGAGCAGTGTTCTGCCTTTTAAGGACAGATCCCTCTGTAACCAGCAATTGCATCTTTTTTGAGTCTTAGTGATAATAGGTTTGAAGTTTGCTGAACATCTACATTCATCTTTAGTAATTTGTATACCTAAATATGTTACCTTATTTTTAACAGTAATATTCTCAATTGAGGTAAGAGAGCTATTTTTAATGGAAAGCAATTCACATTTATTAAAATTTAGATTTAATCCAGAAGCTTCAGAAAAGGGCTGAAGAATACCCAAAGCCACTGGAACTTGTGAAGAATCATTTAAAAATAAAGCTGTATCATCCGCTAATTGACTCATTTTTATTTCAGTGTTACCAATTGTGATACCCTTTAAAGAACTACTATTTATATGTACGCTAAGGAATTGTGTTGCAATTAAAAATAAGTAAGGGGAAACTGGACATCCTTGTCTAACTCCACGTTTTAAAAAGAATCTAGGTGAAGTACCATTGCTTAGCTTAATTGAGCTATTTCCGTTGATGTAAAGCAATTGGACCATCCTGCAAAAGGAGTCGCCAAAGCCAATTTTTCGAAGAGCCTGAAATAAAAATTTGTGTTCCAATGTGTCGAAGGCTTTGTAATAATCTAAAAAGAAAATGAAGCCATCATTGTCAATTAACTCTGAATAGTCTAACATATCTAGTACTAACCGTATATTATTAGAAATGTGTCTTTTCTGCATAAATCCTGACTGTGTTTCGTCAATTATAGAGTTTAAAACATATTTTAGTCTTTTTGCTAGGACTGCAGCTATTATTTTATAATCATTATTTAACAGTGTAATTGGGCGCCAATTGTCTAATAGGAGGGGATCTTTATTTAGTTTTGGTATAAGAGTTATTAATCCTTGACATAATGTGGCTGGAAATAATGCTTTTTCTATACTTTCCTCATATACCTTTAACAAGAATGGTGCAATACTAAGATAGAGAGAATGAAGGGCAGGTACTGTCACTTTGAGTGATTTATGGCCCTTGATTGACCACGCCCCTTTTTCCCACGCTTAGCCCCGCCCCTTTTCCCCACGCTAAGTCCCGCCCCTTTTTCCCACGCTTAGCTCCGCCCCCTTTTCCCACGCTTAGTCCCGTCCCCCTCCCACCCACTTCCGGAGAGATCATGTGACCGTGGGAATTCCCACGGTACGGAAACCCTCCCATTCGAAGCGGTTCCGGAACCCCACCCATTCGAACCGGTTCCGGTCTGGGCACGTGTTGTACACCTGTTACGAGCACCTGTCTTGATCAATGTAAAAAATGTTCAAAATAATGGAAAAACATTCAAAACAATACATTTTCAATCCTTTTAAGAAGGATAGCAGAAAACAGAGATAGGTTTAGTGTTTTTTATATTAACATGTAGTGATTTAAAACCATTAAATCCATTTATATCATTAAAACATAGTAATGTTCCATTTTACATAAAACATCTGTTTTAAAAAAGTGTTTTCAATCACAATAATAACTAAAACAGCGTGTATTAAAATTATATCAAGTAAATAGTTATGTTTTCTTAAAACATCTAACATCGCTTGTATTAAAATTACATCAAACAAATAGGTCTAATATGTCTTCAGTGTTCACACACACTTGTAAGTTGTTTAAACTGCATTTCTTAAAGTTATCAAAGTGTTTTAGTTCTTAAAACATCTAACATCGATTGTATTAAAACTATTTCTATCATACATTTACAACTATTTTCTATCATACATTTCACCTGTTACGGGTATCTGACTTGATCAATGTAAAAAATGTTCAAAATGATGGAAAAACATTCAAAACAATACATTTTCAATCCTTTTAAGAAGGATGTCAGAAAACAGAGATAGGTTTAGTGTTTTTTATATTAACATGTAGTGATTTAAAACCATTAAATCCATTTATATCATTAAAACATGTATGACTTTAGTGTTCATACACTAGTAAAATGTTAAAACATTAATGTAAAAGTTTAAATTGTGTTTTATTAACGTTATCGAAATTTTCTAGCATTAAAACATCTAAAACGATGTGTAATGCAATTTTATATCAAACAATAGATCTATTTTCTATCATACGTTTTCTAAAATTAAAACATCAAACAAATAGACCTAACATGTCTTCAGTGTTAAAAATCACAATATCGAAAACACATGCATATTAAAAAACTGGCTTACGTTTTTACATCCTGTGTTGTTATCCAACACCAAAGATTTAATCCAACAGTAATGGTATTTCCAACTCCAGAGGTCTAGAGATTTTAATTCACAAAGTTGTGTAAATGTAATTTCCAGGGAGCTCCGCGAAACACGTCCGCTCTCTTACATCCCAAAAGTTAGACTGACATCTCTGAGGTCTACAAAACAGCCTGACACAGACTCCACCCCTAGACCCTCCCACCCCTAGACCCTCCCACGACAGGTGATGAAGAGGTGTGGGAAAAGACGACAGTTCCCACGCATTACACAGGACAGTAGGAGGGGAGTTCTTGTAGCTCCGCCCACATTCTACAACCATTAATACCCTCCCACACAACCATTCTGTCTCAAAACACTCAACATGTCTCAAGAGGATATTATCCCACCATTCTCCCCTTCCGGATCTGCTGATGGATATACTACAAAAGGATTATCAAATCCATCGGAAAGAAGTGTCGAATGGCTAAATAAATTTTGTATGGAACTTGGATTTCACAATCTTGCCTTCCTCACGAGCTACGGGGTTGGTGGGTGTGTTGCTGCTGCTGCTGCTGCTACTGTTGCTGCTGAGACCCCTGACGCCACGTCCAGTGACGAGCTGGACGGGTGCCTTGGTGATACAGGCCACAGGATTATTAAAGCCGTCGTTGCTGTCATATTGGAATATCTGATTGATAAGCAAATGAAAAAGGATTGTGTCGGTTGTACCGTAGACCATCCATCCCAAACAAGACATTCGTGCCTGTTTGAGCCTACACCTTATTATTTTTACGGTTGTTTTGACGAGATCAGTCTGAAACTCCTCAAACCTGAGCTGAAAACCATCTTAGCTCAGGCTTTGAACCTGTGTGGAGTCACATCGCATCTGCAAACAATCCAGGGGTCTATCGAGACGATTTTGTTTGAGCTCAAAGATGAAATGTACATAGTGGAGCAGCTGGCATCTATCAGACAGAAACTAGTCGATGAAACCTGTGAACAGATCGTATACAACGCTTTTGACAACTGGAAACTCGTTGATGCTGAAAAACCTGAACCTGTCCTTGTGTGAAAATGTGGAACCGCTGCACCTCCTGGATTGTCAAACATTTCTTTAAATCATGTGTAAAACGTGAAATATCAAACTTGCTGTACAAGATTATCGATGATAATCATGCACCAGATGATACCACAACTATGGCTGATAAACGTCTGACAAAATTATCGAATCAGATGAACACTGTAAGGGGAATATCAAATGATTGGAATAATATGATAAACATGTCCGTCAAACACACACCTTGTACGACTATCAACAACATTCTTGAACTGATGCCTGAATGCAAGGAATCTCTTAGAATAGGAAATATATTATGTCTTTGTACGTATGTAACTGATGTTTGTAAATTGTCAAGGAATGAATATCCCGATGTCTGTAAAATGATTGATATTTTAGTTGAATACATGCTGGAGAAAAATTTTGAAATGTGTGTAAAATTTATTTTGATGTTTGGATGAACCATATAGATACCTGAAATAAAAAATCTGTGTGACATCAAGACAACTGGTCATTATTTTATGGAGAGTGACAGAGGTAGTAACATGTCAGAGCTAATGAAAAAAATTTACTATAATCCCTCAAGCCCCGGAGCTTTCGGCGGTAAGGACAGATTAAAACAGACTGTGTTACAGGAATACGGGGTAAAATTAAATAATAAGGATATTAACGAATGGTTATCCAAACAGGATGTATATACGTTACACAAGACTGCGCCAATAAATTATAAACGGAACCGTGTAGTTGTATACGGTAAGGATCACCAATTCCAGGCTGACTTGGTCGATATGACCGCATACTCAAAAGAGAATGATAATATTAAATTTATTCTTACAGTTATTGATTTATTCAGCAAGTACTCATGGACACGTGCATTGAAAAATAAGACAGGCCCGGAAGTGACTAAAGCTTTCGAATCTATCCTGAAAGAAGGACGCGTGCCGCTAAAGTTACAAACAGATAAGGGGACAGAGTTTTTCAATAAACATTTTCAACTGCTGATGAAAAAATACGGCATACATCATTTTGCCACAGCAACCGATTTAAAGGCATGTGTAGTCGAAAGGTTTAATAGAACTCTAAAAGGACGAATGTGGAAGTTTTTAACGGCTGTAAACTCCAAACGCTACTGTGATATACTGCAGGACCTGACAGAGGGTTATAATTGTAGTTATCACAAATCCATCAAAATGCGTCCGCTGGACGTTCATAAAGAAAATGAGTCGGTAGTGTTTAATAATTTATACGGAAAAATACGTAAAGAGACACCCGTCTTTAAATACTCTGTAGGGGATGTTGTGAGAGTCTCTAAAGTCCGAGGGGTATTTACTAAGGGGTATGAGCAGAATTATACAGAGGAATACTTCACCATAACAGCGTGCATTCCACGTATCCCACCCGTATACCGGTTACAGGACTACGATGGTGAAATTATCGATGGGTGTTTTTATGAGGAAGAACTACAAAAAATTATTGTTAGTGATGATAAAACATTTAAGATTGAGAAGATTCTGCATAAACAAAAACGTGGAAAAGTCACATACGTTCTAGTCAAATGGTGGGGTTGGCCGTCCAAATTTAACAGTTGGATAGCTGAAAAACACGTGTTGGATCTGCAGGGTCCGTTAAAGCCGTAGAGACTTCATGATAGATGTCATTAAATAATAACCATGGCTGAGGAAGGATTCTACGTTACGCTTCCATGCAACGCATCGATGAACATCTACCCTGATAACAATATATCTAATTACAGAACTAGACTGGCTAGAAGTATAAATTTAAAAGGTCTGTGGGAGGTGGCATTGGTCGAATTTGAATATCCATTGACATGGTATACATTTAATGAGGATGACGCTGTTTTTATTATTGTTTGTGAACAACGTCTACTACAGAATAACTATGAACTGCTTGATGTAAGGGGCGACACGTTTCAGAATGCTCTAAAATTATCAACGAGTCGGAATACGTTAAAATGTGGGTATTACGAGGATGTCCCCATTCTGCTCAGGGATATAAATGCCTCTCTCCCCCAGAGGGTACGTCTCGTCTACGATCGTATAAAGAATAAGGTATTTCTGAAAGCACCTCACGGGACTTCGCTGACATTTTACGGGAAACTAGCGATCATCCTAGGTTTAAAACCAGGGATTTCTATAGAAACTGTAAACAGTTCGGACGAACATCAAGACACTCACATCACATATGCTCCATACCAGGCTGATATAAGAGCCGGATTCTACACACTATATGTATACACGGACATAATCGACTATCAATCAGTTGGTGATGCCTATGTACCTTTATTAGCAACTGTATATATAGATGGTGAGACTAACCAAACAGTCAGTGTCAGATACGACAAAGCTCATTACGTACGGGTTAATAAGAGTAGCATCACAGAAATCTCTGTTGATGTGAAAGACGATTTAAACCAGGACGTACGTTTCACCTACGGAAAGGTTGTTACCAAACTACATTTTAGACCTGTGAAACATCAACCGTTTTAAAATGGCTTATCTCACACCGTACAAAGCGGATCCCGAACGATACATATCATACTACCGGGCTCAGGCCGGTAATGGGCTTCCGGGCTACGCAGGGGGAGGGGTTATGTACGGGTCCGGTTTTGCTTCAGGGATTGGTGGACTTTTTAAAGGCCTTTTTCGAATGGCTCTGCCTTTTTTTAGAAGGGGGATCAATATAGCAAAACCGCATCTAAAGTCAGCAGCTAAAAACATAATGAGTGATGTTGTCACCAGCGCTCTAACAAAGTCTTATAATAATAACGATGAAAATGGACAGGAAGGCCATGGCATGATGGTGATGTCACGTAAACCTCCAGGTACCCGTATGAGAAGAGGGCGTGTCCTTGCTGTAAAGAAGACTAGACGCACTAGCAAAACACGCTCAGTTACAAAAAGCAAGCGAAGAACTAGCACGAAACGTGTGAAAAGATCTACAAATTTAAAAAGAAGGGGCATCACTATTTTCTAAAACATGTCTCTGTTACACTGTATGTCTGACGAGTGCATTAAATCAGAGCTGGATCTGTTTACGCTCCCTTTGACACAAACAGCTATTGAAAAAAATACGTATGTGGAGATAACCCCTGTGTCAGCTTTAACAGATTCGTCTCCCATCGAATTCTTTATAGCGGGGTCTGGTGAAGATTACACAGATCTGAATAACACTCTGCTATATACACGCATCAAAATAACTCTTCCGGATGGAACTGATATTCCTGATGGAGCTCCGACGGGTTTAATTAATTATGCCGGATCGACGATATTCTCTCAGGTCGACGTCTCTTTAGGCGACCGTCTAGTGTCTCAAAGTTCCAATACATATCCCTACAGATGTATCATTGAAGCCCTCATTAATTATGGAAAAGACACTCTCGAGAGTAACTTTTCAGCAGGGTTATTCTACAAAGATTCTTCAGCTCACATAGATGCTACGGATCCTGGAGGGGCAAACGCCGGTTTAACAAAGAGAGCAGCGTTCACAAATGCCAGTAGTGTTGTAGAGCTACTAGCTCCAATTCACAGCGACATCTTCTTTCAATCGAAGTTATTATTGAACGGAGTGGATATACGGATTCGTTTAACTCGCGCAAAAGATGCGTTCTGTCTGATGCGTAATGATGCCGTTGATTATAAGCTTAATATACTATCGGCTTCGCTTTTTGTGAAAAGAGTCACCGTATCCCCTGCAGTGCGCTTGGGACATGCACAAGCTCTTCTCTCGACCACTGCTAAATACCCCATAGATAGAGTCTGTGTGAAAAATTTCTCCGTACCAGCAGGGGCACGCGTATCTAACCATGAAAATCTCTTCCTTGGGACACTACCGAAATCTATCATTTTGGCCATGACGGAAAACACTGCCTTTTCCGGTGCTTATGACAAAAATCCTTTTGCCTTTAAGCACTTTGACCTTGAATATCTGACGCTGACCTGTGATGGGCATCAGATCCCGTCCCGTCCTTTTCAGCCAGAATATAATAACGGATCTGCCGTGAGAGAGTTTTATCAGCTAGTGACAGCCACAGGCCGACATCTAAAGAATCAGTCTATGGTTATAGATCGTGAAGATTTCCTGCAAGGATACACTCTCTACGCATTTAACCTGACACCCGACGAGGAATGTGGTCAACACGTTTCGTTGATTAGATCAGGAAATATTAGATTAGAAGTACGTTTCAGAGTACCCCTCGCACACCCTGTTAATATTTTAATATATTCAGTCTTTGATTCAATTATAGAGATATCAAATCGGAGACAGGTGTTCGCAGAGCACTACTGAAATGAACACAGTGCAACTGACGGGGTTGATGGATAAAATTTCCTGTAACACAAATTTTTTAGGCGTACTACCGAGCGATTACCTACCCAAAGAGCCTTTAAAGGATATACCATGCATGCTAATTTCGAATACACAACCCTTCAGACACTCCTGATACAGATGTATTTAAATCGCCTGCATTAGACACTAAACAATGGTTACATTTTTAACAATTATTTGTATTGGTATAATTGGAGATGTTTATGTGTTTTACAAATATTATTGAGTGTAAATTTGTGTATATCATAATTATGTACCTGTATTTTAAGTTGTATACTAATGTCTGATGTCAATAAAGAAAAGAAAACGTTTAATCTGTTTTACAAGTTTGTTTATTCACCACACGCGTAAACAATACATCATACCTTACATTAATACATCTGAAATGTTTTACCAGACTGTACACATTGAATGCATTTAAATGTTTTACCGTTACAGAGACTAGGCTTCAATTTTTTCACAAAGAGAGAGACCATGATGTCATTTTTTAACAAATCATTATGATACATTTTTATAACATTCTCATATTCATAACCTCTTGATATATAATAAAGAAAAAACACACAATGTTGTCCACAGGTATCAGAAGCATAATCTTGAACTTGTTTGCCTGAGTACTGAACGACTGTAGAATTGTTTTTTAGAAAGTTATGAAAAGATGCAGGAAAACGATGTGCATCTGGTGCGTTACCAAAGCTGTCAAAAAAACAGCCGACGCCATCTCGACGTATGTATGCAGCGATCCAGTGTTCCCCTGGTTCGTCTGAAGCTTGTGTATTCGAAATTAGCATGCATGGTATATCCTTTAAAGGCTCTTTGGGTAGGTAATCGCTCGGTAGTACGCCTAAAAAATTTGTGTTACAGGAAATTTTATCCATCAACCCCGTCAGTTGCACTGTGTTCATTTCAGTAGTGCTCTGCGAACACCTGTCTCCGATTTGATATCTCTATAATTGAATCAAAGACTGAATATATTAAAATATTAACAGGGTGTGCGAGGGGTACTCTGAAACGTACTTCTAATCTAATATTTCCTGATCTAATCAACGAAACGTGTTGACCACATTCCTCGTCGGGTGTCAGGTTAAATGCGTAGAGAGTGTATCCTTGCAGGAAATCTTCACGATCTATAACCATAGACTGATTCTTTAGATGTCGGCCTGTGGCTGTCACTAGCTGATAAAACTCTCTCACGGCAGATCCGTTATTATATTCTGGCTGAAAAGGACGGGACGGGATCTGATGCCCATCACAGGTCAGCGTCAGATATTCAAGGTCAAAGTGCTTAAAGGCAAAAGGATTTTTGTCATAAGCACCGGAAAAGGCAGTGTTTTCCGTCATGGCCAAAATGATAGATTTCGGTAGTGTCCCAAGGAAGAGATTTTCATGGTTAGATACGCGTGCCCCTGCTGGTACGGAGAAATTTTTCACACAGACTCTATCTATGGGGTATTTAGCAGTGGTCGAGAGAAGAGCTTGTGCATGTCCCAAGCGCACTGCAGGGGATACGGTGACTCTTTTCACAAAAAGCGAAGCCGATAGTATATTAAGCTTATAATCAACGGCATCATTACGCATCAGACAGAACGCATCTTTTGCGCGAGTTAAACGAATCCGTATATCCACTCCGTTCAATAATAACTTCGATTGAAAGAAGATGTCGCTGTGAATTGGAGCTAGTAGCTCTACAACACTACTGGCATTTGTGAACGCTGCTCTCTTTGTTAAACCGGCGTTTGCCCCTCCAGGATCCGTAGCATCTATGTGAGCTGAAGAATCTTTGTAGAATAACCCTGCTGAAAAGTTACTCTCGAGAGTGTCTTTTCCATAATTAATGAGGGCTTCAATGATACATCTGTAGGGATATGTATTGGAACTTTGAGACACTAGACGGTCGCCTAAAGAGACGTCGACCTGAGAGAATATCGTCGATCCGGCATAATTAATTAAACCCGTCGGAGCTCCATCAGGAATATCAGTTCCATCCGGAAGAGTTATTTTGATGCGTGTATATAGCAGAGTGTTATTCAGATCTGTGTAATCTTCACCAGACCCCGCTATAAAGAATTCGATGGGAGACGAATCTGTTAAAGCTGACACAGGGGTTATCTCCACATACGTATTTTTTTCAATAGCTGTTTGTGTCAAAGGGAGCGTAAACAGATCCAGCTCTGATTTAATGCACTCGTCAGACATACAGTGTAACAGAGACATGTTTTAGAAAATAGTGATGCCCCTTCTTTTTAAATTTGTAGATCTTTTCACACGTTTCGTGCTAGTTCTTCGCTTGCTTTTTGTAACTGAGCGTGTTTTGCTAGTGCGTCTAGTCTTCTTTACAGCAAGGACACGCCCTCTTCTCATACGGGTACCTGGAGGTTTACGTGACATCACCATCATGCCATGGCCTTCCTGTCCATTTTCATCGTTATTATTATAAGACTTTGTTAGAGCGCTGGTGACAACATCACTCATTATGTTTTTAGCTGCTGACTTTAGATGCGGTTTTGCTATATTGATCCCCCTTCTAAAAAAAGGCAGAGCCATTCGAAAAAGGCCTTTAAAAAGTCCACCAATCCCTGAAGCAAAACCGGACCCGTACATAACCCCTCCCCCTGCGTAGCCCGGAAGCCCATTACCGGCCTGAGCCCGGTAGTATGATATGTATCGTTCGGGATCCGCTTTGTACGGTGTGAGATAAGCCATTTTAAAACGGTTGATGTTTCACAGGTCTAAAATGTAGTTTGGTAACAACCTTTCCGTAGGTGAAACGTACGTCCTGGTTTAAATCGTCTTTCACATCAACAGAGATTTCTGTGATGCTACTCTTATTAACCCGTACGTAATGAGCTTTGTCGTATCTGACACTGACTGTTTGGTTAGTCTCACCATCTATATATACAGTTGCTAATAAAGGTACATAGGCATCACCAACTGATTGATAGTCGATTATGTCCGTGTATACATATAGTGTGTAGAATCCGGCTCTTATATCAGCCTGGTATGGAGCATATGTGATGTGAGTGTCTTGATGTTCGTCCGAACTGTTTACAGTTTCTATAGAAATCCCTGGTTTTAAACCTAGGATGATCGCTAGTTTCCCGTAAAATGTCAGCGAAGTCCCGTGAGGTGCTTTCAGAAATACCTTATTCTTTATACGATCGTAGACGAGACGTACCCTCTGGGGGAGAGAGGCATTTATATCCCTGAGCAGAATGGGGACATCCTCGTAATACCCACATTTTAACGTATTCCGACTCGTTGATAATTTTAGAGCATTCTGAAACGTGTCGCCCCTTACATCAAGCAGTTCATAGTTATTCTGTAGTAGACGTTGTTCACAAACAATAATAAAAACAGCGTCATCCTCATTAAATGTATACCATGTCAATGGATATTCAAATTCGACCAATGCCACCTCCCACAGACCTTTTAAATTTATACTTCTAGCCAGTCTAGTTCTGTAATTAGATATATTGTTATCAGGGTAGATGTTCATCGATGCGTTGCATGGAAGCGTAACGTAGAATCCTTCCTCAGCCATGGTTATTATTTAATGACATCTATCATGAAGTCTCTACGGCTTTAACGGACCCTGCAGATCCAACACGTGTTTTTCAGCTATCCAACTGTTAAATTTGGACGGCCAACCCCACCATTTGACTAGAACGTATGTGACTTTTCCACGTTTTTGTTTATGCAGAATCTTCTCAATCTTAAATGTTTTATCATCACTAACAATAATTTTTTGTAGTTCTTCCTCATAAAAACACCCATCGATAATTTCACCATCGTAGTCCTGTAACCGGTATACGGGTGGGATACGTGGAATGCACGCTGTTATGGTGAAGTATTCCTCTGTATAATTCTGCTCATACCCCTTAGTAAATACCCCTCGGACTTTAGAGACTCTCACAACATCCCCTACAGAGTATTTAAAGACGGGTGTCTCTTTACGTATTTTTCCGTATAAATTATTAAACACTACCGACTCATTTTCTTTATGAACGTCCAGCGGACGCATTTTGATGGATTTGTGATAACTACAATTATAACCCTCTGTCAGGTCCTGCAGTATATCACAGTAGCGTTTGGAGTTTACAGCCGTTAAAAACTTCCACATTCGTCCTTTTAGAGTTCTATTAAACCTTTCGACTACACATGCCTTTAAATCGGTTGCTGTGGCAAAATGATGTATGCCGTATTTTTTCATCAGCAGTTGAAAATGTTTATTGAAAAACTCTGTCCCCTTATCTGTTTGTAACTTTAGCGGCACGCGTCCTTCTTTCAGGATAGATTCGAAAGCTTTAGTCACTTCCGGGCCTGTCTTATTTTTCAATGCACGTGTCCATGAGTACTTGCTGAATAAATCAATAACTGTAAGAATAAATTTAATATTATCATTCTCTTTTGAGTATGCGGTCATATCGACCAAGTCAGCCTGGAATTGGTGATCCTTACCGTATACAACTACACGGTTCCGTTTATAATTTATTGGCGCAGTCTTGTGTAACGTATATACATCCTGTTTGGATAACCATTCGTTAATATCCTTATTATTTAATTTTACCCCGTATTCCTGTAACACAGTCTGTTTTAATCTGTCCTTACCGCCGAAAGCTCCGGGGCTTGAGGGATTATAGTAAATTTTTTTCATTAGCTCTGACATGTTACTACCTCTGTCACTCTCCATAAAATAATGACCAGTTGTCTTGATGTCACACAGATTTTTTATTTCAGGTATCTATATGGTTCATCCAAACATCAAAATAAATTTTACACACATTTCAAAATTTTTCTCCAGCATGTATTCAACTAAAATATCAATCATTTTACAGACATCGGGATATTCATTCCTTGACAATTTACAAACATCAGTTACATACGTACAAAGACATAATATATTTCCTATTCTAAGAGATTCCTTGCATTCAGGCATCAGTTCAAGAATGTTGTTGATAGTCGTACAAGGTGTGTGTTTGACGGACATGTTTATCATATTATTCCAATCATTTGATATTCCCCTTACAGTGTTCATCTGATTCGATAATTTTGTCAGACGTTTATCAGCCATAGTTGTGGTATCATCTGGTGCATGATTATCATCGATAATCTTGTACAGCAAGTTTGATATTTCACGTTTTACACATGATTTAAAGAAATGTTTGACAATCCAGGAGGTGCAGCGGTTCCACATTTTCACACAAGGACAGGTTCAGGTTTTTCAGCATCAACGAGTTTCCAGTTGTCAAAAGCGTTGTATACGATCTGTTCACAGGTTTCATCGACTAGTTTCTGTCTGATAGATGCCAGCTGCTCCACTATGTACATTTCATCTTTGAGCTCAAACAAAATCGTCTCGATAGACCCCTGGATTGTTTGCAGATGCGATGTGACTCCACACAGGTTCAAAGCCTGAGCTAAGATGGTTTTCAGCTCAGGTTTGAGGAGTTTCAGACTGATCTCGTCAAAACAACCGTAAAAATAATAAGGTGTAGGCTCAAACAGGCACGAATGTCTTGTTTGGGATGGATGGTCTACGGTACAACCGACACAATCCTTTTTCATTTGCTTATCAATCAGATATTCCAATATGACAGCAACGACGGCTTTAATAATCCTGTGGCCTGTATCACCAAGGCACCCGTCCAGCTCGTCACTGGACGTGGCGTCAGGGGTCTCAGCAGCAACAGTAGCAGCAGCAGCAGCAGCAACACACCCACCAACCCCGTAGCTCGTGAGGAAGGCAAGATTGTGAAATCCAAGTTCCATACAAAATTTATTTAGCCATTCGACACTTCTTTCCGATGGATTTGATAATCCTTTTGTAGTATATCCATCAGCAGATCCGGAAGGGGAGAATGGTGGGATAATATCCTCTTGAGACATGTTGAGTGTTTTGAGACAGAATGGTTGTGTGGGAGGGTATTAATGGTTGTAGAATGTGGGCGGAGCTACAAGAACTCCCCTCCTACTGTCCTGTGTAATGCGTGGGAACTGTCGTCTTTTCCCACACCTCTTCATCACCTGTCGTGGGAGGGTCTAGGGGTGGGAGGGTCTAGGGGTGGAGTCTGTGTCAGGCTGTTTTGTAGACCTCAGAGATGTCAGTCTAACTTTTGGGATGTAAGAGAGCGGACGTGTTTCGCGGAGCTCCCTGGAAATTACATTTACACAACTTTGTGAATTAAAATCTCTAGACCTCTGGAGTTGGAAATACCATTACTGTTGGATTAAATCTTTGGTGTTGGATAACAACACAGGATGTAAAAACGTAAGCCAGTTTTTTAATATGCATGTGTTTTCGATATTGTGATTTTTAACACTGAAGACATGTTAGGTCTATTTGTTTGATGTTTTAATTTTAGAAAACGTATGATAGAAAATAGATCTATTGTTTGATATAAAATTGCATTACACATCGTTTTAGATGTTTTAATGCTAGAAAATTTCGATAACGTTAATAAAACACAATTTAAACTTTTACATTAATGTTTTAACATTTTACTAGTGTATGAACACTAAAGTCATACATGTTTTAATGATATAAATGGATTTAATGGTTTTAAATCACTACATGTTAATATAAAAAACACTAAACCTATCTCTGTTTTCTGACATCCTTCTTAAAAGGATTGAAAATGTATTGTTTTGAATGTTTTTCCATCATTTTGAACATTTTTTACATTGATCAAGTCAGATACCCGTAACAGGTGAAATGTATGATAGAAAATAGTTGTAAATGTATGATAGAAATAGTTTTAATACAATCGATGTTAGATGTTTTAAGAACTAAAACACTTTGATAACTTTAAGAAATGCAGTTTAAACAACTTACAAGTGTGTGTGAACACTGAAGACATATTAGACCTATTTGTTTGATGTAATTTTAATACAAGCGATGTTAGATGTTTTAAGAAAACATAACTATTTACTTGATATAATTTTAATACACGCTGTTTTAGTTATTATTGTGATTGAAAACACTTTTTTAAAACAGATGTTTTATGTAAAATGGAACATTACTATGTTTTAATGATATAAATGGATTTAATGGTTTTAAATCACTACATGTTAATATAAAAAACACTAAACCTATCTCTGTTTTCTGCTATCCTTCTTAAAAGGATTGAAAATGTATTGTTTTGAATGTTTTTCCATTATTTTGAACATTTTTTACATTGATCAAGACAGGTGCTCGTAACAGGTGTACAACACGTGCCCAGACCGGAACCGGTTCGAATGGGTGGGGTTCCGGAACCGCTTCGAATGGGAGGGTTTCCGTACCGTGGGAATTCCCACGGTCACATGATCTCTCCGGAAGTGGGTGGGAGGGGGACGGGACTAAGCGTGGGAAAAGGGGGCGGAGCTAAGCGTGGGAAAAAGGGGCGGGACTTAGCGTGGGGAAAAGGGGCGGGGCTAAGCGTGGGAAAAAGGGGCGTGGTCAATCAAGGGCCATAAATCACTCAAAGTGACAGTACCTGCCCTTCATTCTCTCTTAAGATTAAATAGCTTGTAAAATTCTGAGCTCAGTCCGTCTGTTCCGGGAGATTTGTTGGCTTTTAAACAGTTAATAGCTTCCTCTATCTCCTTCAATGTGAGAGAGGCGTCACAAAAGTGTTTATCTAAATCACTTAACTGGTTTATATTAGGTAATGAATCAAAGAAATCATTCATATGTTGTTGGGAAAATTTAGAAGTATACAAATCACTGTAAAATTTGGCACAGAACTTTGCGATACTTTTAGGGTCATCACTAATATGTGATGCGTTAGCGTTAATCATTAGCCTAGTTTTTGAATTTGGTTGTTTTTAGCTTGCTGTCTTTCCAATCTGAAAAAATACGCAGAGTTTTGTTCACCCTCTTCAAGCCATTTTCTGCGCGATCTAATAAATGCCCCTTCAGCTTTATGTTTATATATGTTGTCTAATTTGCACTGTAAATCAGTCAATTCTGCTTTTTCACAATCAAGTAAATCATCCTCATTTTTAGAGAGAAGATTGGTGATTTTACATATAATGGAGTTTTCATCAGATTTTTTCTTTTTTGCCAAATCAGTACTAAATTTTCTAAGATATTTGCCAATTTCATATTTAGTAAATTCCCAGTTGCTGCTGTAACTATTCTCCTCTCTTGCTTTACTCCAATTTTTGTGAATTATCTTATTAATTTCATCTTTTACTTCACTGTAAGACAGAATGGAGTTGTTAAGTTTCCAGTAAGAAGAGAATCCACGCACATTATCAGAGGCAAGAAAATGGGTACGAATAAAGATACTTTTGTGGTCAGAAAATGGTGATGGCAAAATATCAGTAGAGGTATTGCATAATTCTTTAGAGATAAGCCACATGTCAATTCGGGACTGGGAGGAGAGAGAGTTATTACTCCATGTGAACATCTTTTGAGAGGGATGTGACACTCTCCAACTATCAATCAAAGAAAATCTTTGCATAAACGTTTTTAAGTATAAACTAGTATTGTCAGGGAGTTTTGGAGGCCATCTGTCTAAGCTGCCATCTAAGGCAACATTAAAATCTCCGCCAAAAATAAGCATGGAATTTGGATATTTAGTTAATAATTTTAATACATGTTCCTCTAGATGACTAATAAAGGCTTCATTTTCTTTCTGCTGGTAATAGCCATAAACACAAACAAGAATACACGTGAAGTTTGAAATTTCAGTGACGAGACAGATATAACGTCCACCTAAATCACTTACATTAAGTAACACCTTCCCTTTAAACTGATTTTTTAAGATGCATACACCGGCTGAATGGGTCGTACCATGAGACATCCATATGTCCAGTCCCCATTGTGACCTCCAGAAATTACGATCCTCTACAGTTGAGTGACATTCTTGGATGAAACAAAAATCTGATTTAAATTGTTTGAGATATAAGAAAATAGCCTTTCGCTTAGTATGATTTCTTAGCCCCCTAGCATTTAAAGAAACAACAGATAAAGACATGAAGTAAAAGAAAGGAGATTGAAGAGAAAGAAAACAAATAAAATTGAATATACTTAGATAAGTAAAACTTATCTAGTAACTTTTTATAAAGAACTTTAAACGGTCAAGAAATGAGCATTAGGAAGAGAACCGCAACTCAAATAATATCAGGATATTGAAATACAGTCTGAAATTCCAATTAAGTAAAACTTTAAATGAAATTTGAGAACATAAGTATAATACCAGATCGACTAGGTCATTGAGACTATTGTATTATACAAGCAAGACAACACAAATGTCTGAAGCATACTAGAACGTCTCTCAATATACATAAGAGAAACCGTAACACGTTCTAAAGTAGAACTATTTGAACCACGTGAAAAGGCAGCATTTTAAATGTCTTACAAAATCAAGGTTGTAGTACCGTCAGATGAGCCTTCAGTGTCCTGGGAAGAGCTGTAGACTGGTGATAGTCCAGAACACCGAAGTCCACCAGTCAAGAGGATGGAGGCAATATTAAAGTTAGGAGACGATAAGGATAAACGAGAAACTCAGTCAGGACTCAGGAGGGAATATCTCAGATCCCTCTACAAAAGCTCTTCCACCCACAAAGTGAGCTCGCTTGTTCTCTTTTCTCGCCTTTTCCACGACGGGCCATAGTTTGTTTCTTCGTTCTCTATCCGCTGGAGACAGATCCTCGGAAATTTTCAGGTTGTTGTTTTTAAGAAAAATTGAATCTTTAGCAGCACGCCAGACCGCGTCGCGTTGAAAACGGGAGGTAAACTGGACGATGATTCCTCTGGGCTTGCTGTCGTTCATCCGTTTGCGACCCAAGCGATGAACGGTGTCCACGGCATCCTTGAATTTGTCTTTCGCGTCTGGCAGAAGGTGCTGGCAAACGTCTATGACCTTATTACGGACATCTTCCCGTTCACTTTCAGGTACCCATGAACTCTGAGACTCCATCGACGTGAGTAAGCCTCGAGGTGCAGAAGCCGTTTCTCCTGTTCATGCGGGTTAAACTCGACTCTTTTGGCCATTGACTCAGTCGCGCCGATTTTGACTTTCAAATCTTTCACTTCGGCACTCATAAAGTCAATAACATCTTTCACTCCAGAAATCTGCCTGGTATTTTCATTAATCGTTTCTTTCATACTAGCGATCACACGTGAGTTTTCCCCTACCATCTTTTCCAAAGCATCCGAACGATTATTAATCAGCCTCGAAAGCTCCCCGAGTTGTGAAAGGATGGCAGTCATGTCAGCACTCTCGGTCTTGCGTTGTTTGATGGCAGGGGATTTACACGGGGTTTCTGGAAGACAGGGAAATTCTTCCTCACACAGCATGAATTCTGCGGAGACAGTGTCGTCGTGGTTGAGGTAGTCATGCATGTTGTCCATCAGAAGTTCTTGGCGGGCTTGACGTGTTTCATTAACCGTTTTGTTAGCATTAGCAGCAGCTTGAGGTCCGTTCCTACTTTTTCTTTTTCGGATTTCCCCATTTTGACAGTCAATGCAACGACTAGTTAAATGTGATCTGGTACAAATTATGAGTTCAAAAGCCTTTTTTACTGCATTACAAGCTAAATTAAACAGTTGAGTTTGCAGAGCTCCTCAAAATGTGACTGATCAGAGCGCCATCTTGGATCACCCCCCGGCATGTGCGCCTTGCGCTCGCGAGAGCTTTTTGACACACGTCAGCATGACATCAGAGCAAGGCGGACCGCTCTCGGACACATTTCTAACCGGCATGCATCTCGCGTTGATCACCGGTGATCGATTCTGCGCAGATTTTGCTAATCTCAAACAAGCCTATTGTATCCATCGGTTTAGCACTCAAAAACCTGGGCGAAAGCAGAAGGCCATCCGGGAACTTCTCCCCTACTCTTTTATGAATACTGATGTTTTAAGATGAGAAATCTTTATTTTCTAAAATGAAACTGAACACCTAAATATTATCAATACATAAAAGGTAGACACAACAGCCTCTTAAACGTCTACAAACTCTCAAGTCTCAGTTAAGCTCAAATGCACAAAAAGGCCATAAGTAAACCAATATCCTTCAGAAAGGTATCATCAATATAGTGGATACATAAAATAATGTTAAGTAAAATTAAATCAAAGTCTACTTGCATTGATGTGCTGGATTCAGCCTCATCACCGGCTGCAGTGATGACCTCATCTCCTAAATCAAAACTACCTGCTAATGTTCTCGCATTCACGTAAAGTAGCCTCGTTGACAAGTTTGGGTGAGTAAAAGCAAAACACACAAGATATAGTACCTTCAATGCCCTTAGATTGGCGAATTGGCGACATCGCTTCTTTATAGCAGAAACAAACTGCTGCAGAAAAAGTAAGGTGCTTAATGCTTTAACATCACAACCGACTTAACAAATGAAATACTCTGAGTCAAATAAGCAACTTATTAAGTTTTGCCGTCACTACTGGGAAATAACCTGATTTCCCTTTCAATATTCCCTTTCAAACTGCCATTTAGTCAAATTTGATCTCCTTCAGCGCAAAGACGCATCTGCTCGCTGACTCTGAAGACTAACCTATACCGCCACCGACTTGAGCTGCAAAGAAGCTCTGGCCGCCCTGTCAAAGACACTTGTCAAAATGTACGGGGAAGATTGTTGAAGCTTTGGCCGCTCTGACATGCAGCATTCAATGTTCGAGAGAAGAGGAGTGTCACAACATGAAATGTAAACAGAAAAAAAAACATTGACACTAGAAATCTTTTATAATGACAGCATTTTTATAACAGTTTTGGTCACATTTGGTTGAAAAAAAAAAGATTAATTAGCTATTATTACTATTATTATTATTATTTGCATCTAGTGCAATTGGTCAAATAGGTGTTACCATGAGCAAATGAATTGCATTCCCGCTTAAAACGAGCGTTCGTAAATATTTCCAATAAAAGTTGCGCTCATCCTCAAATGTGTATCACTGGATCATTATGGATCATCAACGTCATATCATAAATGATAGGAAACCCAGCAACGGCGATGATTAGCTTCTCCTCCATTTTCTCGGAACTAATGTTTTGAACAAAAGTTTACATCGTGTGTTTCTCTGGAGAGCGTTATAGCTCATTACCATAAAGTTGAGATACTTTCAACTTTCTAATTGACGCTCTGGTTTCTCAAAACGCGACGCCGATGGATTTGACGCTCCTTGCAGCGGAGAGAAGCCAGTTTCCATTGAATGAATGACTTTGGAAGCTCAAGTCGGCGGTGGTGTGTACGTACAGTAAGAAGCCTCTCTGCTTGCCGTTTGAGAACAACCAACGACTTCTCCTCTGCGGCTTTCACTTTCCTTTTTAAAAAAAAAAGTATGCAAAATGTTTCGCCAGGATTGTAGCTCAGACAAGCTCACATTGCATTGCTTGCCCATGCTGTGGCTGCACTCACTGAGACCAGCTGCTAACATTGCGAGAGCTAGAACAGCGCTGACAACTAGACAGCTGAGAATGCGACTACCAGGTGGTGCTAATTGAGCAAATTTTACTCTAAAAGAGCATATTTTCACCAGCATTTTTTTTCTCTAAAAAAAAAAACACACTTCAGAGTGCGTCGCTAACAAGACATCCCTTCCTGGACTCCTCAATCTCTCCCTCTGGCCTATTCGGTTCTGCACGGTTTGCTGAGTGTTTCACAGCTGCTTATAGACCCAATAACTTGTGAGATCTTCCATTATCTCTTTACTTCAGGAGCTGTTGGACGGCGGACACACTCCGCCCACGCTCAAAGTATACACAGCAGCTATTGCGGCATACTACGGCCCTATAGCTGGCCAGTCGATTGGGAAACATGACCTGATGGTCAGATTTCTCAGAGGGGCCAGAAGGCTAAACCTACCTCGTCCCAACACAGTCGCTTCCTGGGACCTGTTCATTATCCTGCCGTTTATGGCAGCCGACCTTCTGTCTCTCTGTGGCCTGCTTCGAGTTTGGGCCTAACAACAGCAAAGTGGTAGCCTGGCTCCGCCCTCCTACGCACTTCCGTTCAATTTCATTTACCTTCAGTACTAAGTCTGGGATTGTGCTGTAGACTTTGGTTTCCAGAAATAAATTTTTTGTAGGACCAATCAGCGGCTGAGAACGATGACGTTGATGTCGACTCGTGCGTTATTTTGAGTTGTAGTTCAAAATAAGAAAGATGCGAGCGAAGCCATTCGGTCCGTTGTGGCAACGCTGCCGAATATCAAGAAGTTAAAGCCGGAGCAAGAACAATCTTTGCTTAGTTTTGTGTTTATGGCCATCCTCCCCACGGGGTTCGGGAAAAGACATATGTCATGACCAAACGTTAGCGATTGGTTATGGCAGATAGAGTGACTCTGGGCAGATCCAATAGTTTTAGACTTCAATAGAATACCCGCCTACAAGGAAGTTAACGCTTGTCAATGGAGCGGTGCCAGACTCTGTACAAATGAAATGTACGAGAGTCTGGTAGAACCAGGCTAGCAAAGTGGTTCTTAAACCCAGAAGAGGCTATGTGCCTAAAGTGCCCTTCACGCCCCAAAACAGGTTCTTAATCTCTGCTCTCCCCTCTGCTCATTATATAAGTAACCTCTAAGATGTTCTAAACAACATTGTCTATGCCTGGAATGAAAAGTGCTCAGTGTCTGGCAGGAAACAAGCTATAACTCTATACACACACAGTACTGTGCAAAAGGTTTGGGTACTTGATAAACAAAAGCTGCAAAACAATGACGTTCAAAAATAATTATATATCGATTTTAAGGTTGGCAGGATGTTGTCCAAAACATCTTTGAGAACTTCTAAATATTTCAAATTTATTCTACTAAACCATAAGACACAAATTATTCATCATTTACTTACCCTCATGCCATCCCAGACTTTCTTCAGATCAACTCAAATGATGAGTCCATATAATGTCATTAGTTGACACTTTCAAAAAACACACAAAGTGAATACAATGGTAATGATCCATATAACCCCAGGTCATAAATCAACGCCTTCTAAAGCAAAACTAATATTTAAACCATCACTCACATCCAAATATCATACATGAATTCCCTTGATGTAAACGGCAGCACATTGTGAAGCTTGGTAAGTGCTTTGTGAAACCTGTGCGAGAAGTGATGCAGAAGGACAGACAACACAACATGCTTACATCACGCTTCAAGACGTGCTAAACAAACACACTTATGACAGTTGGCCATAGCGATAGCTCTGTTTATAAAGTTATAAAAAATATTTCTCACACAAACTTACTGTTGTCTTTGGCCAGGCCATCCCTTTATGGATTCGAAGATTTCCATGAAACACGAATTATGGATGTCCAGAGACAAAAATCTGCTGTACATTTTTAGCAGCAACTCTTCGGAATTGTGCAAAAATCTGAAGAAATAAACAATTCAAATTATGCAAGGGACAATAAAGCTCAAGCCATAGATTTGAACTATATCACATTATTTCTCACCTTACTTGCGTACACTTATACATAGTGTTTATGTGTATTAACAATCAAGTAATATATCGTTTTTTAAAAATAAATATTTAGGCTATTAAAATCAGAAATGTAAGGCCTTTGTGGGTATAGATATCTTGACATTTTTGTTAAGAAAGCCTGGCCATCATTCTTCTTACTGAAGAAACTGCTCCTTCTTTATAGAGGCATTATAGAGATGATCTTGTCAGACAAGCATGTTTTGGTCTACAATGTTTGAGTAAATGTCGTCTTTTGTCATTAATAATGTCATTGCAAAACTTACATGTGCATATGCATTAAAATATAATGTTGTGGCGTGCGTGTAATGATGCCCTCCAGTGGCTGTTATTGGACACGCAATGTGCGCGTCCTCGCTGACGTCAGCGCGTTGTGTTAAACAACGTCATCTACCAGAGAGCGTGATTGACTGTAGACGACCGAGTCTCAATAGGAATTGAGTAAAGGATTTATAGAAATATGGAAGTAAATATTTTTAATAATAAAAGAAGGGATTGCTTCAAAACACTATTTTAGGACACTTGGGAAAATAAGAAAATGATAAACAAAATGAGAAATTTTTTCACATCCTATTTTGTTAGGTTTTTAAATTAAGGCTTGATTTAGTCATACTAAATTTGCTGCAAGTTAGAAATGAGTGCATCATGTTGTAATTCTCCATCCTTTGAGTGCAAAACACTTAGTGTTGATGTGGCTGATCAACGCCATTATTAGCTTTATGAATGGTTATAATGTACAAGAAAGCATGCTTGACTAGGAGACTGGATGTGCAGCTACACTCCTAAATCATAACATTATTTGCATGCAGTTTTGAATGTTTGAGTGAGCTCAATGAGGAGATTTATATTGTGTTATTTATGGGTTGTTTACTGTCAATATAAAAATAGCAAGCAAAAATAATCCTTTTTTTTTGTCACTGTACCCTCATTATGTTACCCCTCATTCACAGACAGAATGCCAGAAGGAGACAGTGCTGGTGAATCCATCCATGGGAAACCATCAGCGATCGGAAACTTCTTTAAACGGCTCGGGCAGGTGAGGCTCTTGGAAATGCCACTGTCTGACTATTTAAGCAGTTTTAAGATTGTAAGAGTAGACGTGGGCGATATGACCAAGATCTTATATAACGATATGAGAAATCTTATTTCATGATAACGATATTGATCAATATTTCTGCATTAAATAGGGTTTTTATATATAAAAAAAGTAAACTATTGAAATTGATCATTCTTTTCACCAATTTCAATATCACAAAAACACCCTAATACTAGCCTATGTAAAAAGAAAAACTCTCAAGCTTACAGAAAATATGTAAACAGTCAGTGATAAAATAAGAACAAAGAAATTAATTACAAGGACAATAAACTAAAATAGAACAGACTCGATTTAAATAGACATACCTGAAAATATTCAATTACTGGTAGACATGCGTTTTCTTTCTCAACCATTCACTTTCACTTAAGACATAAATGGCTGTGTTTGAGGATAGCCTACTTCCAAAGATGGGCATTTTGACACGTAAGTATGTGTAATTAACCGTTCAAGCCCAATTATGCAGCAAAAAGAACCCGATACAGTACTCGCCCGGTTTTATGTGTGCGTCTCTGAGACAGCGCTCAGAAACCGTCTCTCAGGGTGTACTTACTTACACCAGGCGATCTCCCAAAGTCTGGTTCGTTTGACTAGTGTGATGCTGGGTGATGTGTACGCTGCACATGCCCTGGCCTGCTTGAAGAGGTCGATTGGGCTCGAGTGCGGTACGCATGTATTGCGATCACTAACCGTGCCGGAGTATGGAGCAGCTACTGCTTTTGTGTGCGCTATTGTCATTACCAAACTTCTATAACTACTACTTGGATGGTACACTTCAGTTAATTTGAGTATATTTATAACGAGATTTGTAGTTTGCGAGTAAAGTTGCAAATTCCTCTATCGACGTCAGCAGCCTCCGTAAAAATTGTTTTGAAATGAGCAGTGCAGTTAAGTGAAAATCGCTGCATAAGTGCAGGGGTGCCGACAGAAATTCTGGGCCCTATGGAAACCAAAATTTCTGGGCCCCCTACATTTTTTACAGATAAAATTTAACCCAATAAACATGCCCAGTATACTTTAACAATTATACTTAGCACATTGCATAGTTAAAATGTCTAAAGATGAGTACAAAAAAACAAGATTTTTTTTTTTTAGAAATATGTAGCCTACTTGTTTACATAAAAGGGAGAACATTTATTATCTCAATTGCTGACTCTGCATCTGTATAAGTCAAACACACACACAAACACACACACACACACACACACACACAACACACACACACACACACACACACAAACACACACACACACACACACACACACACACACACACACACACACACACACGTAATAATAACCATATTATTATTATTTCCCTATTTAGTTTTCTTAATATAAAATATTAAAATATCTATTTTGTAAACTTATAGCCAATGGTTAGCCTACTAGAGACACATGTTTTATTCAATTTTATATTATTTTTTTCTGGGGCATTTTATTCACATTAAGAACGTCAAGTTTGACAGCATCGATCGTAGCAGCAGCACACTTCACAGAATACAGAGCCCGATCTCATGAAAGTGCGTATCAATACCACGAATGTTATTTCTCGCGACATTTATACGCCAAAAATAGTTTTTGCGTGTATATTCGCGTGCACATGATACGCACTTTATGGCGTGTAATACGCACGCACCCCCTCCCCTCCTCCTCCTAATCCTAGTGCGTGGTGCGTAGCATGCACGCAAAAACCATTTTTGGTGTATAAATGGCACGAGAAATAACATTCGTGGTATTGATACGCACTTTGAGACTGCGTTGGGATGGGAACACACGACACATACACGGCAAACTGATTTTGTAATTTTTGAAGCGTGTAGATAACTTTTTGTTTTGTAAAGTTATCATCATGTGGCGAACACAGTAGATAAGACGTGTTTAGAGGCTTCAATTTTCGTGAAGTTGTTCGGCTGAGACGGGGACGGGGGACGGGGGACGTGGGGGGAGGAGGACGTGTGCAGCAGCCGCTGAATCTGTTTCATAATTCAGTAATTATTTTACTAAGCTAACTAGATAAAAGCGGGTCATGTAGCAACAAAAATAAGTAATAACTCTGAAAGTTTTGGAATACAAGAATAGGGCAAGCTACCTTTCTTTTTGAAAAACTTTTACACATACTGTCGACTTCGGCGTTCTCTGTCTTCTCTTTCCTTCATTTCTTTCCGTTTTTGATGCCCTGACTTTTGATGTGACATGCCTGCGTGTGTCACTGTTGCACTGCATCATAGCAAGTGCAATAAGCAAGAGACGCTACACTAGCGATCGTAGCTCGGACAGCGCAGGTGGAATGAACCATTGTGAGGGGGAGGAGTGTGACTGAAAACAGTAAATACATTATTTGTTTTTTAAATTTATAAATCTATGGTCAAAACGGACAAAATACACATTTAGTGCATGAGGGGCCCTAGCACATTTAATGTATGTATAAAAAAGAGAAAAGAAATAAGAAAAGAAAAAGGGGGTCTGCTCTTCTGGGCCCTAAATCAGCCTGGGCCCTTAGAATCGTCCTAACCTTCCACCCCTTTACGGCGCCCTTGCATAAGTGATAAATCTATTAGACAGTCTATTAACGAAAGTGATTTTCTTCCAAACAAAAAGCTCCATTGTAATTAGGTAACCGTGCTCCGACCTGTAATGTTAAAGAGAGAGTTCACCCAAAAATGAAAATTGTCATTATTTACTCAACCTCATGTTGTTCCAAACCCGTAAGACTTTCGTTCTTCGTAACACAAATGAAGATTGTTTTGATTAAATCTGGGTTATATCTGTCCCTCCATTGACAGCTATGCAACTGACATTTTGATGCTTCTAAAAGTTTATAAAGAGATCGTAAAAGTAATCCATGTGAATTGAGTGGTTTAATCCAAATTCTCTCTTTATCGCTTTATAAGATGAACAGATGGAATGTAGGCCTTTTAATTACATATAAACCTTGATCAGCAAACATAAACAGAAGCTCAACCAAACCAGCTTGACCTCTTGCTGAAGCTCAAACGTGCTGCGTAACACGAGAATGAACCTCATTGGTTCTTGATGAAGCTCAAGCGTGCTGCATAACACGAGACTGAATTGACACGAGATTTCTCTTTTAAATGCAGATTTATCAGTCATGGTTGGACAAGTCAACACCGTTCTCAGCATTCCGGTGGGCAGCCACTCTTCTTCTAACGGCCATATATATGATCAGAGTATATATTCTACAGGTAAAAACACCCTCTGCTTAGGACTGTTTGCAAAATACTTCAATTGTATCTATTTCATTTATGCTTTGACAATAATGGTAGAGTTATTATGCAGTTGTAGACTTATAATAATGTTCTTGTTGTGTAATTGCATCTTGCAGGTCTACAAAGTTCATTTGATTTGAGTATCTTGCATTTTTCATCGCAAAACATTAATCAAATGCACTAATTCATTTGTGTCTTTTATTAGGGCTGGTACATAGTCACATATGCTCTGGGGATCTACCACCTTAACCTCTTCATTCCTTTCCTCTCACCAAAAGTGGATCCCTCATTGCTTGATGATCCAGGTAAGACCGGCATTTGAAATGATCTTCTTATCATCAGTGACATTTGCATCGCTGAGGTGAATTTTTCCTAATCGATGTCTCTCTTCACTAGATGAGGGTCCAGCACTACCCACAAAACAGAATGAAGAGTTCCGGCCGTTCATTAGGAGGTTGCCAGAGTTCAAATTCTGGTGAGTTGTCCCATTAAGGGGTGACATTTTAAGATCCCATGGAATCGCTTGATGAGTGCAGTTTTCTCCAGAGAATAATGAGTGGATTGACTTGATCCAGTGACATACAGAAATCACCAGAAATAAAGCCGAATGATTTCCACCACGTGGAAAACAGGCAGAATCCAGTGATAAAAATTAAATTGTGTATAATACGTAATGTCAGAAAATTTGGCAAAATTAGTATGAATAAAAAGTAGGGCTGTACACTTAATTAAAGCTATAAGAAATGTAATTATGAATGCATCTGCCGTCTCACTATATGAACACATTATCGCTTCATGATCATTTCACCATTATATTTGATAAAACTATCGTTAGATGCACAAAGAAACTTACGTGGCCTTAACTGGACCTTTACAAAAATAAAAAATAGAGACATTTCACGAGAAACTTTTTTTTTAAGGATTATTTTGCAATATCACAATTTGTCGTCAACTTTTGTTTATTTGAATCGTAAACCTCTGTTCCGAACTTTGCCAAAAATTGAAACTCGTTCAAATTTCATTTGATTGCATTTAGCATTAATTTGATTACTGCCTTTAAAAAAAATTCTATTTAATCATAACACCAGCTAAATAAAGAGAAATTAAAACAGACAACATAATTTCTGGCACATTTCATAGGAATGAAAAAAGTAACAATAATGTGGTGATCTGTAAGATATAAAAAATTAATGTAAATAACAACTGCACAATATTGCTACAATAAATGTAATATTTAAATTACAATATTTACTAAAATAATTTTCCAAATTGAAGATCTATAAAAACAAAACAGGAGGGAGATGGAGAATAGGAGCTGTAAGCATGAGTGCTTTAAAAGTGCTCCGCCCCCAAAATGCTTGAGCACGCAATGCAAGTGTGGATGTCTCTATCATAGCTGATGCAAAGCAAAATAATGTAACATGTCATGTAGTACACAAGAGTATGCAAGCAAGAGTTTGTTGTTAGTCGCCAGCAACACCAGCTCCAGACAAACAATGACACTCAGAACTGTCCTGTTACTAAAGCTAACATTACAACAACAACATATACTGGTTCTCTGAAACTCACCAAAAGCATGTTACTCACATGGAGCAGAAACAACAAAACCTCAGCGTCTGTTTTCAGGTCTTCCTGCTTCAGTCTCTCTAGTGCTGGAAAGCTTTTCTAATATTAACACGGCTCCTAAAGCTCTTGCCTGATCATAACCCTTCTTTGTCTTGACCTTTTCTATTTTGTAATGTCTCTCAGCCATCTCTCTATGTAGTCCTTTCTTCAAATCTCCCTCTTGCTCACTCTCTCTCCTCCCCATCATGAGTGGACACGCCCCCTTCTGCTGATTGGCTACAAGTGTGTTGTGCTGCTCTGTCCGATCCACTTTCAACAGAACCTTTAAATATATCAGCACGTACTGCACCTTTAAATCTCATGAGCTCGTGTACATCTGTGCTGGGATAAAAGTCTTGCTTTCAACACGAATCGGCCAAACAGGAGAACGTCTGCTGATTTATCGTGATTGCTAATATATCAGTTATCCACTAAATATCATTCAATTAGAATGTTACTGTCATAGATCGCTCTTCGACGCCCCTCCCTAGTCATCAAAGATCTCAGTCTCCCGAGTACTGAACTACATTTCCCATCATACATCTCCCTGGACTGATTACACCATACACCTGCACTGTGCTGATTACACACACACCTGCATCTCATTCACACACACATATAAACCCCTTCCACTCACTACACCAGTGCGAAGTCTTGTATCAGCTACTGCCTACACTTCTGAGCATTCTACATTCCATTGGATTATCCTGGTTTCCTGATCCTAGCCTGCTCTCCTGGTCTACCGAGTATTGTCTGCTGCCTGCCCCGACCCCAGCCTGGTATCGTCTCTGAGTTTGGATTTGCCCTTCATTACAGCTGATCACTGTTTGCTCTCTGTTTGCTGTATTTCAATAAAAGTTACTGCAAATGGATCCGCTCGACTCTGCCTCTTCGTTACAGAAGACTTCGCCACCTCAGGATCCAGCAGCCCTGCAACAACTAACCTCTGAAGTCTCCAATCAAGCCTCAGTTCTGGTTGTACACCAACAACAGCTTGAGAAACTAACTTCACTCACAGAAGAGTTAGTGAGGTCCATGCGGTCTCTC
The DNA here is from genome assembly GCA_036326025.1 of Chrosomus eos. Taxonomy (NCBI): domain Eukaryota; kingdom Metazoa; phylum Chordata; class Actinopteri; order Cypriniformes; family Leuciscidae; genus Chrosomus; species Chrosomus eos. Next base: position 66,770 of record JAZAVI010000409.1, on the reverse strand, counting down.
TCAACACAAGCCGCCGCACCCGTTCAATCCATTGCATCACCAGTTCAGCCACCTCCCAGCGTGAATACACTGCCTAATAATCCTCGTCTGTCCCTTCCTGATAAATACGATGGTTCAGCTGCAACGTGTAAAGGATTTTTGCTCCAATGCACTCTATACATTAACCAACAACCCAACCTGTTCTCCAACGATGGCGGTCGAGTGTCTTTTATCTGTTCACTGCTAACGGGAAGAGCACTAGAATGGGCCACCGCGCTCTGGTCAGGAGGTAACCTCACTTTTCCTTCCTATAATGATTTCCTCACCCAGTTCAGAGAGGTTTTTGAGCACCCGGCCAGCGGAAAGGAGCCGGGCGAGCTGCTTCTGGCGCTACGCCAGGGAGGATCTTCCGTGGCTGATTACACCCTATCATTCCGCACTCTCGCTGCACAGACAGGCTGGGGTGACGATCCACTGAAATTATTGTACCGTAAGGGTCTAAACTCTGATCTGCAGGGGGAACTGGCATGCCGGGATGAGGGCAGAACTCTCAGTCAACTGATGGAGTTAACTATTCGTCTGGACAACTTGATGCGAGCTAGACGAGCACCCCTTAGGCACAGAGTCGCCGAATCTCCCGCCGCGAGTCAGGAATCTGAACCCATGCAGATTGGTTTCACTCGTATCACTCCGAGGAGAGAGAGAGAAGAATGCGTAACCATCTATGTCTATACTGCGCCCAACCCGGCCACAGGAGGGCGACCTGTCCCATCAGACCCACTTCCCGAGACTCTGCTGCGGTGAGTTACAGTCCTCATGTCTCTAAATCCCTTGTATTGAACGTCTCCCTCCACTTTGACGAGAAGGTCATTAAAACACGTGCTTTGATTGATTCAGGAGCTGCAGGGAATTTTATTGACTTGTGTTTTGCTAAATCTAACAACCTCTCTCTCATTCCATGTGGCTCTCGGGTGGCAGTGGCAGCGATAGACGGACGTCCCCTAGGCTCTGGCAAAGTTCAGTTCACCACTCAAGAGATCACGTTAATCACGGACACTCAGCACACTGAAATCATTCAGTTCTTCACCATTGACTCACCTCACCATCCCCTCATACTGGGTCTTCCCTGGTTAGAACAACACAACCCTTCCATCTCGTGGTCCGACAAACAGATTATTCAGTGGTCTGATACCTGTCTGAAGAAATGCTTATACACTCCCACCAGTAACACTCTGCTAAATCACTGTTCTGAAAATCCTGATCTCCAAGGGGTACCCGTTGTATATCATGATCTCTCCCTGTCTTTCAGCGAGAACAGAGCTTCTCAACTTCCTCCACACAGATCCAGTGACTGTGCCATCGATTTAATTCCCGGTGCCACCCTCCCGCGGGGTAGAGTATATCCATTATCTCAACCAGAGACCGATGCTATGAAAGCTTACATTGATGAGCAACTCGCCAAGGGCTTTATCACCACCTCCACTTCTCCTGCTTCAGCCGGTTTCTTTTTCGTAAAAAAAAAGGACGGCGGACTTCGACCCTGCATTGATTATCGCAGCCTCAACGAGATCACGGTCAAGTTTCGCTATCCTTTACCCCTGGTCCCGGCCGCCCTGGAACAACTCCGCACCGCCAGATATTTCACTAAGCTGGATCTACGCAATGCTTACAACCTGGTCCGTATTAGAAGAGGTGATGAGTGGAAGACCGCCTTCTCAACAACAACAGGGCACTATGAATATCGGGTCATGCCGTTCGGGCTCTCCAACAGTCCGTCAGTGTTCCAAGCCTTTGTAAACGAGATTTTCCGCGACATGCTCAACCAGAGGGTAATAGTATACATCGACGACATCCTGATATTTTCTGACACACTGGAGTCTCATGTGCGGGATGTGCGAGCGGTACTCCAACGCCTCATCAAGAACAACCTGTATGCCAAAGTGCAGAAATGCGAGTTTCATCAAACTCAGATCTCCTTTCTGGGATACATCATCAGTGCAGAGGGAGTTACCATGGATGACAGCAAGGTTCGATCCGTTGTTAACTGGCCACAACCCAACACCGTTAAGGAGCTGCAACGTTTCCTGGGCTTTGCTAATTTTTACAGACGATTCATCCGAAACTTTAGCATCACCGCAGCTCCACTCACATCCCTTCTACGGGGAGGGGGACATCAATTAAGGTGGTCGCCCGAGAGTTCATCTGCCTTCAACCAATTAAAGCAGAGATTCACCACCGCTCCCATCCTCCACCATCCTGATCCCGAGCGTGAATTCTTTGTAGAAGTGGACGCTTCCAGCACGGGCATCGGTGCTATTCTGTCTCAGCGGCATGGAGACCCAGCAAAAATGTTTCCCTGTGCTTACTATTCCCGCAAACTCTCTTCGGCTGAGCGAAATTACGACGTGGGCGACAGGGAGCTCTTAGCTATGAAGGCAGCACTAGAGGAATGGCGACATTGGCTGGAGGGAGCTCGTCAGCCTTTCACTGTTCTAACGGATCATCGTAATCTGGAGTACATCAGGTCCGCCAAACGCTTAAATCCCAGACAGGCCAGATGGTCTCTTTTCTTCTCCAGATTCGACTTCAAGATAACCTACCGTCCTGGCTCCAAGAATGGTAAAGCGGACGCCCTGTCCCGCCAGTTTGACAGCTCCACTGTTCCACCAACATCCGAACCCATCCTACCCTCGTCTCTCATAGTTGCTCCTGTCCAGTGGGACATAATGACCGAGATCTCTTCTGCTCTGAGGGAGAATCCGCCGCCTTCCGAGTGTCCACCCAACCTCACCTTTGTGCCTCAATGCCTCCGCACCCGACTCCTACAATGGGTACATAACACTCCCAGTGCAGGACATCCCGGGATTTCTGTGACCACACATCTGGTTTCCAGCCGCTTTTGGTGGTCTTCGCTCCAAGCTGACGTGATCTCCTTCGTCCGGCAGTGTACCACATGTAATATGGTCAAGTCCTCCCATCTCAAGCCAGCTGGTCTGCTACAACCCCTACCCATACCACAGCGGCCATGGTCCCATATCGCGGTCGACTTTGTTACTGATCTACCTCCCAGTCAAAGTTACACTACCATCCTTTCAGTGGTTGACCGTTTTTCTAAGGCCTGCAGATTTATTCCCTTAGTCGGGTTACCCACAGCGTTACAGACGGCGGAGGCCCTTTTACAACATGTCTTTCGCTTGTACGGTTTACCGGAGGACATCATCTCTGACAGAGGTCCCCAATTCACCTCCCGGGTCTGGCGGTCATTATGTGGGCAACTCAACATCAACGTCAGCTTGACTTCTAGCTATCATCCACAGGCTAATGGACAGGTGGAGAGGCTGAATCAGGAGCTCACGCGCTTTCTACGCACTTACTGCCACCAAAACCAGCAAGATTGGAGTCGCTTCCTCGTATGGGCTGAGTACGCTCAGAATTCCCTGCGCAAACCCTCGACTGGTCTTACGCCTTTCCAGTGTGTATTAGGTTTCCAGCCTCCACTATTTCCTTGGTCAGGTGAGCCCACTGACCTTCCCACTGTCGACGCCTGGTTACAGAGGAGCGAGGAGACTTGGAACAATGCTCATGTCCACCTACAACGTGCCGTGCGCAGAGTCAGAGAACAGGCAGATCGTCATAGGAGAGGGGGTCCCAGGTATGCGCCTGGACAGTGGGTTTGGCTTTCCACAAAAGATCTCCGCCTCCGGCTCCCCAGTAAGAAGTTAAGCCCCAGATTCGTGGGTCCCTTCAGGATCCTCAGACAGATCACTCCGGTGTCATTTCGATTAGCCTTACCACCCTCTTACCGCATCTCCCCCACCTTTCACATGTCTTTGCTTAAACCTGCAGCTGCGCCGAGGAGAGAGGGTAACCAGGAGGAGACCACAGCAGAGAACTCTCCCCCCATCATCATCGGGGACGAGGGGGTCTACCAGGTGAAGGAGATACTCGATTCCAGACGCAGAGGCAGGGTGTTGCAGTATCTCATTGACTGGGAGGGATTTGGTCCTGAGGAGAGATCCTGGGTAACTTCTCAAGACATTCTGGATCCAGCTCTCACCACCACCTTCCACCAGAACCACCCAGAGAGACCTGCTCCTAGACCCCGTGGGAGACCTCGTCGGCGCACCGGTCCTCGCTTCGGGAGCCGCTCGCAGGAGGGGGGCTCTGTCATAGATCGCTCTTCGACGCCCCTCCCTAGTCATCAAAGATCTCAGTCTCCCGAGTACTGAACTACATTTCCCATCATACATCTCCCTGGACTGATTACACCATACACCTGCACTGTGCTGATTACACACACACCTGCATCTCATTCACACACACATATAAACCCCTTCCACTCACTACACCAGTGCGAAGTCTTGTATCAGCTACTGCCTACACTTCTGAGCATTCTACATTCCATTGGATTATCCTGGTTTCCTGATCCTAGCCTGCTCTCCTGGTCTACCGAGTATTGTCTGCTGCCTGCCCCGACCCCAGCCTGGTATCGTCTCTGAGTTTGGATTTGCCCTTCATTACAGCTGATCACTGTTTGCTCTCTGTTTGCTGTATTTCAATAAAAGTTACTGCAAATGGATCCGCTCGACTCTGCCTCTTCGTTACAGTTACAATAAGCTCATAGTAAAGTTTTTTTTTTTACATACTTAAACGTCACCGAGCTACAGTCTGCAGCGAGGGGGATCTCCCTGACCGAGGGCACGCTCGGCACGGATGCACTGGCGCACAGCTGGCCGCAGGGCCGCAAGTATGCGTTTCCCCCAGTGAGCCTTCTTGCGCATTTCTTGCGCAAGGTCAAGGAGGACGAGGAGCAGGTCCTTCTGGTTGCGCCCTGCTGGCCCACCCGGACCTGGTTCTCCCAAACTCATACTCCTCGCGACAGCACCTCCTTGGCCCATACTTCTGAGGAAGGACCTTCTTTCTCAGGGACGGGGCACCCTCGTCCCGATCTCTGGAGCCTCCACGTGTGGCTTCTGGACGGACCAGGTAGGTTTGAGTACCCTACCACCTACGGTGGTGGCTACCATCACTTCTGCTAGACGACGTCCACGAGACACGTCTACGCGTTGAAGTGGAACCTCTTCGTCAGCTGGTGCTCTTCTCACCGAGAAGACCCCCGTAAATGCCCGATCAGCGTTGTGCTTTCCTTCCTTCAAGATGGGTTGGAGCGAAGGCTGTCTCCCTCCACCCTCAAAGTCTATGTTGCCGCTATTGCCGCACACCATGACTTGATAGAAGGTAAGTCTGTGGGAAAGCACGACCTGGTCATCAGGTTCCTGAGAGGAGCCAGGAGATTACATCCTCCTCGCCCTCCTCTCGTTCCCTCTTGGGTCCTCGCAGTGTTTCTAACGGCCCTGCAGAGTGCTCCCCTTGAGTCTTTGCAATCAGTGGAGCTTAAGCTCCTGTCAATGAAGACAGTGCTCAATTTGGGGATAGCCCCTTCCTGTTCCAACATGACTGCGCACAAAGCAAGGTCCATAAAGACATGGACGAGCAAGTTTGGTGTGAAGGAACTTGACTGGCCTGAGCTTATCGATTGCATTATTAAACGGTAAATATAACAAAACACACACCCAAGTACTTTTTAAGCTGTTATTGCATTTTGTTAATGTCAGTTTTGCATTTGGAGAGGCAGGGTGACAACTTAGATAAGTTTTAGGCTATGTTTTTGGAAGGAAAAGCTTAGTGTTCATGTTCGCATGGGTAGTAGCACTGGATTTAGCGGTTCTAACTTAACTTTTCAATGTCATTCCCAGGAAAATTTGGTTAGCTGGGCTAACGGCTGCCAAGAAGATCATTGTTCAAGTTTGGGTTCCACCACACAACTTAGCTCATAAGCATTGGCTGAATACATTCCTGGAGATCCTCTTTCTTGAACTCTCTTCTGCCAGGATCAACTGCGCCAACACTCGGACAATTCCAGCATGGAATGATGGAATTTCCAAAGTTCAGAGTATTCTGCTGGATCGTATAAATTCCGATTCAGCCATAGCCTACCTTCGTGATCACGCAATGAGGTCTGCAGTCTGTTCAGAATTCCAAGCATAAAATATAATTACACGGCTTTGTATGTACAAATGAATGATTTAGGAGGGAAATAGACTGCTCCCATAACGTAGAAAGCAACGACTATATTTGCAGCAATGTTCGGTAAATATTAACTTCATTAAATGAAACCGGAGAGATAGTTAATGAATGAATTAACTATGTTCCTAAATTCAGTATGGTTAATGTACCCCTTCATCCTACCCTAATCTTAGACTAACATTCATCAGAAAACACACAAATACATGTACGTACTGTGTACAGTACACATGTTTCAATCACACATAACTAACCCAAACCCACACACACATATATGAATGCATGTGTATTTATGTAGTACTATAAGTACACAAACACATATATGCATTACCCTAACCCAATTAAATAAATGAATTGTGTATAATATATAATTATATATATATATATATATATATATATATATATATATATATTATATATATATATTTATATATATATGTGTGGTATATATATATATGTGTGTGTGTGTGTGTGTGTGTGTGTGTGTGTGTGTGTGTGTGTGTATATATCCAAGTCACCACAGGAGAACTTCAGTCAGAGTTCTTTAATGTAAATGTTGGGGTGAAGCAGGGCTGTGTCTTGGCTCCAGTCCTTTTTAACCTCCTTCTCTCTGCAGTCACCAAACTTTTCCATTACGCTTTAGGACACAAGGATGGTGTTCTTCTTGAATACCGTCTTGATGGAAGCCTCTTTAACATCCGGAGGTTGCAGGCCTACACAAAGACCAAATCCTGTTGCATAGCTGAACTACAATATGCTGATGACTGCGCGATTCTAGCACATAGTCCAGAGTCCATGCAGCACGCCCTCAACACGGTAACTAGTCTCTACCAATCCTTTGGTCTTCAGGTTAACATTAAAAAAACTGAAGTTATTTCCCAAATCTTCTCTCAAACCTCTTCCCCCCCCCAGCTTCCACATAAACGGCATTCCACTTAAAAATGTAGATCAGTTTACCTACCTCAGTTCAACTTTGTCCTCTTGCTGCTACCTTGATATGGAAATATACACCCGTATCAAAAAAGCCTCTTCATCATTCGGTCGCCTTCGTAATAGGGTTTTTGAAAACCGAAATTTGAGGGTCAGCACCAAGGTTGCCGTTTATAATGCTGTGTGTGTCTCCACCCTGCTTTATGGGGCTGAAACATGGACTCCATACAGCCGACACATCACTCTTTTGCAATCCTTCCACATCCGTTGTCTCCAGAAGATCCTCGGCCTCTCCTGGATGGACCGAGTCCAACATGCGGAAATCTTACAAAGCACCAATTCTATCTGCATGGAAGCCGCTGTGGCTAAGAAACATCTACGATGGATAGGGCATACTATCCGTATGCCGGACCACCGCCTGCCTCGCCAAGTCCTATATGGCCAACTACAAGGCGCCAAACGAGCAGCTAGTGGACCAAAGAAGCGCTATAAGGACTACATTAAGGGACTTTTAAAGCATTCCAACATCAATCCCATGCAGCTTGAAGCTCTGGCACAGGACAGATCAGCTTGGCAGGTCACCTGTGCCCGAGTAGTTTCACAAATCCACGACAAAGACCAACAGCGGAAAGCCGAGAGACGCAGACAAAGGCACCAGAGGGCGGCGGGGGCTCCTCTGTCCTTTGGTTTCCCCTGCTCCATCTGTGGACGAGTATGCGGCTCAAGGATCGGCCTCCATGCCCACGAGAAGTGGCACCAACGGCAATGTCGTTGATCCCCTCCCTAACCCCGAAGCAAGCGTCATCATCGGAAACGATGGACAGCTATGAATATATATATTATATATATATATGTATATATATATGTGTGTGTGTGTGGTGTGTGAGAGTGTGTGTGTGTATATATATATATATATATATATATATATATATATATATATATATATATATATCATAGTATAGTATAGTATAGTATATATATATTATATATATATATTATATATATATATATATGTGTGTATTGTATGTATTGTATGTAGCCTAATATATATATATATATATATATATATATATATATATATATATATATATATATATATATATATATATATTTTAAATATAAATACATATATAAAATATTATTGAAAATATTATATATTATTTACATCAGGTTACCGTAAGTTAGCTAACGTTAGTGAAGTGTTGGTCACGTAAGCTATCGCTGCAATTAACCTATTATCTTCCAATAAACATGTACTAAACCTGGCTACATAACATATAACTACAGACTAGATTCACAAGAGGTCGGTTAATGTGTGTAAAAGTAAAAAAATACAGTAATTTCATTAATTTACCACCGAGCGTACTTCGGAAGCACTGAAAATGAATGGGGTTCAATGCTGGAACTATCAGTGTTTGGAACTAATGGCTGCTCCACGACACGCGCTACTTCCGCATTCCTAAGTTCCTATGGTGGTCTATGGACGTGTCGGAACTCTTTCTCTCTATGGCTCTGGTATCCACTGCTCTAGGGTCCAGTGGCGGCACGCTTTACTCCACTGCATCTGATGCTTTGCTTTGCACTTGGTGATGTAAGGCTTTTTATTCAGCTGCTCGGCCATGGAAACCCGTTCCATGAAGCTCTCTACGCACTGTTCTTGAGCTAATCTGAAGGCCACACATAGTTTGGAGGTCTGTAGCTATTGACTTTGCAGAAAGTTTGCGATTTCTGCACACTGTGTGCCTCAGCATGTGCTGACCCCGCTCTGTGATTTCACGTGGCCTACCATTTTGTGGCTGAGTTGCTGTTGTTCCCAATTGCTTCCAGTTGACTGTGGTATATTTGAGGAAATTTCACGAATGGACTTATTGCACAGGTGGCAACCTATCATTGTACCACGCTTGAACTCACTGAGCTCCTGAGAGCGACCCATTCTTTCACAAATGTTTGTAGAAGCATCTGCATGCCTAGGTGCTTGATTTTATACAACTGTGGCCATGGAAGTGATTGGAACACCCGAATTAAATGATTTGGAGGGGTGTCCCAATACTTTTGCCAATATGGTGTAGATGCAATTACAGGCCAAAGCACAGCTTACATGCACTTTGCAAATTAAAAAAAATATATATGTAACTAGATATTTATTTATAATTATTACATGTTACATGCTTCTTTGAAAAATATTTTTAATTATATTGTAGCAATATGTAAGGCTCAAGGAAGGAGGAGGCAGGAACCGGCATACGTTCAACAAACTTTAATCCAAAAATAATTAAACGACAAAACGCAAGTAAAGCGGCAGCCCCTAATGGACAACTGCTGCATAAAATAGAACTACTGTAAACAACTTAAAGGTGCCCTAGAATGTGAAATTGAATTTATGTTGGCATAGTTAAATAACAAAGAGTTCAGTACATGGACATGACATACAGTGAGTCTCAAACACCATTGTTTTCTCCTTCTTATTTAAATCTCGCTTTTAAAAAACACCCCTGAAAAATAGGCGAATCTCCACATAATACCGACTATGACGCAATAGTCGGGATCATTAATATGTACGCCTCCAAAAATTTGCATATGCCAGCCCTCCTCAATGCAGGTCGGAACTGCGCAGCCGCATAATAAGCATAATAATAATAATAATAATTCATTACATTTATATAGTGCTTTTCTGGACACTCAAAGCGCTTTACATAGAAGGGGGGGGGGGGGATCTCCTCAACCACCACCAGTGTGCAGCATCCACCTGGATGATGCGACGGCAGCCATATTGCGCCAGAACGCTCACCACACACCAGCTTACTGGTGGAGAGGAGACAGAGTGATGAAGCCAATCAGTATATGGGGATGATTAGGAGGCCATGATGGACAGAGGCCAAGGGGCAAATTTGGCCTGGATGCCGGGGTAACACCCCTTCTCTTTCGAAAGACATCCTGGGATTTTTTGTGACCACAGAGAGTCAGGGCCTCGGTTTAACGTCTCACCCGAAGGACGGTGCTATTTTGACAGTATAGTGTCCCCATCACTATACTGGGGTGTTAGGACCCACACAGACCACAGGGATAGCACCCCCTGCTGGCCTCTCTAACACGTCTTCCAGCAGCAACCTGGCTTTCTCAGAAGTTCTCCCATTCAGGTACTAACCAGGCTCAGCCCTGCTTAGCTTCAGTGGGCAACCAGTCTTGGGCTACAGGGTGATATGGCTGCTGCCGAAGCATGGCAGTAGCTCAGTGTTTGGATGTACAGTACATGAACACAAAAGTATTGAGTTAATCAAACTCAAACTTATCAAACTTATCAAACTCACAGCGTGAGTTTATCAGGACAACTCGTTATGAAATCAATGACGCATGTGACTGCACAACGAAGCTCTTACTTTATGTACATCATTGTGTTTGCATTGGTGAAAGCATTAGAGAGTGCAGAAACTGCAATGATTAGATCTTCAGTCTCGCGATCAACAGACTGTCATCTGCTCAATGCTCATCACAGCAACATTTTATGTGATGATCTAAATACTTTAAAAACATCTCACGATTCGTTAATCTCGATAGCTGTAATAGTAAAAACGTATAATATCTGTTTCACATTTAATACGTAGCTATTTCATATGCAAGCATGTCAGCCAATCACAGCAGTGGCCGGTTCTCACAGCAGACACGCCCCTTCAAACAGAGTGTTCATATCAGAGGCTAAAATCAGGCTAGGAAAAATGCCTTTTATTTCTAAATTATGACTATATTTGATCTAAAAAACATACTAACATTATAAGGGCAACCCAGGAAACATTATAAAATAATAACAGTCCCTCCATAAAAACGCGATTATGCGATCGCTGAATTCAATGCAAAATCAGCCAAAGTCCGCATATTTATGCGGGGGTAGCATTTTTTCAAATACTCCGCAATTTTGCCGCATAAATTGCTGATTTCCGCGCAAAATATGCGGGGCTTGCATGATTTCATAATCCCCGCATTTTCGTCGCAAAAAGTCACATATATATCTTGGCAGAAAGTTGAAAAATGTTGCGTTTGCTTCACACAAGAGCAGCCATTTCCCCCTGTTGCCATGGGAACGTTATGAAGTGACGTAATTACGTGACGTGAACATCATCGAAAAGCTGTAAAACAGGAGCACACTTTATTTTTAAATATTTAAGAAAAACAGGGACTCACGGAGGCGATTGGCATCTCACAACTCGCACTTTATTCCCAAATCGAACTCGTATAACTGTCTGTCACACGTTCTACCGTCCACATCGTTACTTAATAAACAAAATAAGATAAAAGAAGTACCATCAAACATCTAACATGGGGTGTCTACTGAACACTGTTCGAGGCGCATAGCGGCGGCAGACAGTTCAACAGGGAGCGCACAGCTCTTAAAGGGGCCACACCTTATTTCCACTCGTTACAGTCTGGAATAAAACAAGATGAGAAATCAAATATTTCCAGCACTTTCTGTGATGTAGTATGCTTGCTTATCATAGGAAGTAATAAGAAAGGACTCTTCACATTAAGGTAGTAGCCTAGTGAGAACAGGGTGTCTGGGGAATCACTTTTTTTTCTTTCTTTTTCATCAAACCGCAGTTTTTGCAAGTTCCCGCAATTTTTGCAAGTTCCCGCAATTTTTGCAAGTTCCCGCAATTTCATCGCAAAAAGTTGCATAAATATCCCGCATATTCCATCGCATTTTTAAAGAAAACGGGCCGCGTAATCAAGGATTTTTGCCCGCAACAATCACAAAAAAACTCCGCGTTTTTCTGGAAGGACTGTAATAAAATAAAATAAACATTCTAGGGCACCTTTAAAATCCAAGCCTTGTCCTCTCTCGTCTTGTCGTCACACCTCCTTTTATCCTTCTGGAACTCCTCCTTGGGACTAGAGACTCGCTCATTAGCACTTACGCCAGCGGCCGTGCTCCGTTCCCTGCTTGCCACATTCCCCATTGCCCCTCGAGTCCGTCCTTTTGGTTCAGGCACCCGGCAGCAAATCTCCTGTTCCCTGCTCCTCCTCATGATGGTGGACGGCAGCAGGCTCCGGTCTCAGGCAAACGGCGGCGACTCCTCCACTCCTTCTCGGACGACAGCCGCCCCTCCACAGGTGAACGGCAGCGAGTTCCTCCAGTCCACCGACACGAGTGTCCATGGTGACAGATTCTGCTCAGCTCAATGGTATTGTGGAAATCCCACAGCGGTGAGGGTTTCTCCTTCCTCCAGGGTTTCAGCACCACTGTAGCAATGTTGAAGGCTCAGGAGGCGGGAACCTCCTGTATGCAATTATTTATATATTTATTTATAATCAAGGGCAGGCACGGAGGCTCAGTGGGTAGCACTGTCGCCTCACAGAAAGAAAGTCCCGGCTGAGGCACGAGGTCTTTCTGTGTGGAGTTTGCATGAGCTCCCCGTGTCTGCGTGGGTTTCCTCCGGGTGCTCCGGTTTCCCCCACAATCCAAAGACATGCAGGATAGGTGAATTGGAGAGACACATTTTTGTGCACGGATAACCCATTTATAATAAATACTTCAATATTCCATAAAAAACAAGTATTGCCAGTTTTGCTTTCATGGTGACTGTAAAAAATTGCATGTTTTTTGTACTCCTCTTGCAGCTGTGGTGGTTGCCAAAAATTCATCATAAAAAATATATATATTTCAGGTATTACAGGATGTATATTTTACAATTTTTAACTGTATATTTCATCAAGTGATATAATGTTAAATCATTTGATAAGTCTAATCATCTGATAAGAGAAATGAGAATCAAAACATATATTATAAAATATAATCTTTTTGAGATCTGGACATCACATCAGACAGACTTCTTTTGGTAATGTCTTTTTACTGTTTTTCATTGTGAATTATATGGCAATGCATTGCTTTTATGCAATGTTAAACCGTTTGCAGTGTTTCACTGTAGTGTATACCATGGGGTATTCAATTAAAGTCCAGCCTCCATATTTTATTTCCAGCTGAGGTGCAGACAATACTTTTTGGAATAGTTATACATTTTCATGTGGATAGCAGTAGTACTTTGTAAAAAAAAATAATTCAAAATATCAAGAATAAGGATATTGGGGCCAAAGCAGGTGTCCGAGAATTTTCCACACAAACAATTTTGATAATATGTGTGTAAGTGTAGCGGGTATTGAGTAGAGAATATTAAGAGAATATTATCGTTATGATTGGTTATTTAATTGGTTCGTGTAGTTTGTTGTGGTGCAGTGCCGAAAGACTCCAGCAGGGGGTGGGCGAGCATGGAGAATATTTATCAGATACACGGTTCCCTTCCCCCTACTCATAATACAGAGATTTGAGGGAAACGCAACAAGTGTCTGTCGTAATATTTCTATGTTCCCCTCTTCAGGTAAGCCCTTTAAATATCTGAATAGTTGATGTTAAATCTGAATATATTTTGTTAATATGAGTTTGTGAAATATGTTCAATAATTGTTATATACCCGTATTGTGGAAAGAGAGATGAGATTGTCGCACATGGCGAACGTGAATATTTTCCGAAGCTACCATTAGCACGTCTCAATGCACTGTATTGTTAGTACATAAAGTTGTATGGGTTTCTAACAATTCATATAAGGGGGCGGCGTTTGCGTATGGCAGAGTATGGCCGTTTCCATCATAGAAATCATATAGAGACTAGAAGCCCTATTGGCCGCTGGAAACCGAGAAATCAGGCCGCCATCTTGAACCGGTCGTATTCCTAGTTTCATTGCGTGGCAGCAGATAAGATGCCAGAGCTTTGTGGAGCATTTTCCTGTTCTAATCGCCGGACCATCGAAAATAGGGCTTTTCACAAGTAAGTCTTAATATTACCGTACTATTGGTTGTATTTTGTGAATAGAATATTACCAGATAATTGAGAAGGAGCAAGGATATTTGCTATTACTGTACTGAAATCGTTGTGAAATGCTGTTTACTGCATCAGCCGGTGTTCACCCGGCATGGAGAGGTGAAGTAACTGTTAAAGTAATAATTACAAGAGCTTCTAGGTTATCAGATAAGCATTCAACTGCCCTGTTGTATACGTTGTGTTTGCGCACATGATATCAGGAAGCAATGTAACGTTAATACACGCATGACAGCGGTGCACAAATTGAGTTACCCCTCCAACTTCTAGTTTTATTGATAACCTATATCTTATCACATGCGATTTGGCTATTGATATTACAGAAGTCCTGTGGTAAAATTACATCATTAACTTACTCCATCTACCCTTGTAAAGTTAATCCGAATAGGGCTTTGGTCTCGACATTTTCCCCTCCCACATCCACATACAATAAAAAAAGAAAAAGTATAGGCTTAATGTTGTCCAAACTTAATAGAAATTACTTATGCAAACACGTTGAAAAGCGATCTTCTCAATTTTTATTACAGGTGGCTGCATTCGGTGGATTCGCGGCTGCTGCTGCTGCTGTGTGTGTGTGTGTGTGTGTGTGTGTGAGAGAGAGAGAGAGAGAGAGAGAGAGAGAGAGAGAAGAGAGAGAGAGAGAGAGAGAGAGAGGAGAGAGAGAGAGAGAGAGAGAGAGAGAGAGACTGTCTGTTCGTGTTTGTTTGTTTGTGTGTCTGTTCGTGTGTATGTGCGTGTCACATACCATAAATTGTTTCTTCAACTTATTAAAATATCTTACTTTACTGCAACTATCTGTTTCTGCTTCTTTATTATTATATTTATAGTGTGTGATTTATCAAATACATTATATCCTTCATCACACATATTGTGTCTGGTCACTTTATAACTTATATCAGAATATTATATTACTGTTAAGCCTACTTATCATAGCTACATGAATTACCTTTGCAGGAAAAAAAAACGCGTGAAAATCAGTTCAGTATTCAGTGAGATATGATTAATTTAATGCGCTGACAGCTCATTTCACCTGCCATTCAGATTACACTGAGCGGAGCGGATGACCGGTTTAAGATGGCGGCTCCAATTCTCGTCCGTGCCAATAGGCAGTAGCACTCAATAGGGCGTCTACCTATATGATGTCTATGGTTTCCATACCCTAGCAGTCAGAGTTCAGATAAAACATCAGCTAATGATAATGCACGGTAAAGATTTTAGGAGGGCTTTAACCCAGCTAACACAAATACGTGACTGTTACGTAACTGCAACGTAATCTGGTGACCAAACTTTCGTCGTGGCAACGTAACTCGTTACGTCGTGGCAACCGGAAAAGTGAAATTCCTGGATTCGTTGCCACGACGTAACTTTGTAACGTCGTCAGTTAGTAACTGCGACGTCGTGGCAACGTCATGGATCAACAGTCGTGTATTGGTAACCAGTTGGTCATTTTTAGTTTTTAATTAATATAATATGGGCGGACATGCAGTGGTCTAATTTAACTTGTCCTCATTTGCCCAAAACTATTTTAGAGACTTTTTCAACGACATATGAAAGATACAGAATTTGGTTAATTCAGTTCATTTACTACAGAACAAAGCACAAACAGCAAAAACAGTATGAAAACAGGTTTATATACATTTAAATGAACAAGGTTTGGATGAAATTAGAAAATTAAACTGACGGACCATTGGACAAGAGAAGCTGATTGGGTCAACAGGGTCCAGGTTGTTAATTATTAAATATCACTTGATTATACAGTAGAAGTTAATAGTAAAGTTTCTAAACCTTTATTAATGTATTTGGAAGAAGTCTTCTGCTCATTAATGCTGTATTTATTTGGTCAAAAACACAGAAAACAGTAATGTTGTGAAATATAATTACAATTTAAAATAATGGTTTTCTATTTTAATATAGCCTACTGTAAAATATAATTTAATATTGTGATGCAATTAATTATTCATCATTCAACATCATTAGTCCAGTCTTCAGTGTTACATGATATTATATTATAAACAGGAATAAATTACACTTTACTATTATATTCTGCTGTTTTACATTATAATAATATTTCACAATATTACTGGGGTTTTTTGTGTAAAATAAATGCTAGCTTGATGAGCAGAAGATACTTCTAATGTTTCCAAACTTTTGACCGGTACTGTAAATTGATTTTATACAAAATAAATATTAGTTAATAAGATTGATGTGGTTTGGCATTGATAAAATGTGCTTGAAAAAAACAGGATTAGAATATCGACTCAAATTATGCATACACAGTATTATATCTAGTATTATTGAAGCAAAACAGAGTCCCTATAACAGTGCGATTTGTAAATGTCAAGTTTTCGAGAAAATATTTTAGGAGTTGCAAACTTGTAGTTTTTTTTTTCTTTCTCTCTCACAAACACAACACATCAGTTCACACCTTTTTAAATTCTTCATTGCAGGTGCACAAATCCTATTCTACAAATTGCCTAACTTTGAAACAATTTGTATTGTAAAAAGGTGACTTGACCGCGCCTTAAATGTGAGCATATAAATTTCTTACTTTGTGATTTGTACAATAGTATTTGTGCACCTGTATCTTCTGTGTTTTGTGAAAGAGAAAAAAGTTTAAACCTTCTATCAAAAAAAAAAAAACTTTCTCTCTGTGACTTTACATTTACTGATGTGTGACTTTACACCTACAAATTCCACTGTCACAAGTGCTCAGTTTTGCTATAATAATACCCTAACAGAACATGGTAGTAATCAGCAATCCTTGCAAAAGCAGAGGTCGTGTGGTGTACAGATACATCTGTCCTGGCCAACATCTGATGCCTTCCGCTTGGGATCCCAGAAAACCTGCAATAAAAAAAAAACATAGTACAGTTCAAAATCTATCATACATGCATCTCATCTGGTATCACAAATGATCATTTCAGGTACAATTTAAGATAAGCTCAATATTAGGGCTGCATGATATTGAAAACCTTACATACATATTTTGTTTTTCTCTTATATATATATATATATATATATATATATATATATATATATATATATATATATATATATATATATATATATATATATATATATATATATTGTGATATAAAAATATTTTCATCATTATTTATTTGAAAAGATAAATAATGAGGTCCATTTGAAAATAATCATTACAAAACTAAACTTTGCAATTAATCCGCGAATCACATGCGTTCCAAACCGGGGGACAACTGGCCCATACGGATCACAGATAAACTACGATCCCTATACATGACAACGCACATCCTGCGACGGACTATCGTGATTGTGCACAACACGATATTGATGCTTAACGATATATATCGTGCAGTCCTACTCAATATACAATATTTGGGGCATAATATTGCCCAAAATAAATTATTTCAACTCGCCCCTCTGAATATTCCTTTAATATGGCATTTTGTGAGAAGTCCAGTGAACTTGTCACGTATTCTTGTCATTTTCATAACATTAACAGTTAATGCCAAATACAAAATGTCCATGGATTCACAAACCTCATTTGGATAAATACAATGGTAGACAACTTGAATCAATCACATAGGAAAGCCTGTCAGTGATGTGCTGTAAAGTAAAGGGAAAGACACAGATAACAGTAAAACTATTTCATAATTGAGTCATTTTATAATAAAGACATTTAATTATAATTTTTTTAAAGATCTTGTAAATAAATTTGCTTAATGTTACATTATTATTAGTAGTAAACAAATGCTAGAAAATGTCATCATGAGCTGTTGGCATGTAAATGAACATAATGAGAATAGAGAGTAGGGGTGGAACGGTACACATTAGTCACGGTTCAGTTCATACCTCGGTTCGGTACAATGGAGGGAAAAGCAAAACAAAAATGCAGAAGGCACATTTTTTTATTGTGCATGTCTCAGGCTGTACCACCTAGTGTATTACTACATTTGAGTAATTCATGTAATTTACGTATTACTATTGGAGCATTTTCTCTCTCTCTGTGTGGGTGTGGTAGCGCTGTAATAATTTTTTTTATGAATTAACCAGAGAAAGAGAGCGAGCCAGAGAGAGCACACTCGCGCAAGTGAGTAACCTAATATTAAAACATGTTGGTTTAATTAATTGTAACTGACTGGGAAACCAAAGTTTTCCCAAACTCGCGATCACCACCACTCGCCATACATACTTTTCACTCAAGTCAAAGGAGTACCAGCTGGAGGTACAGCCTCTCCCTACTCTTACAAAATTACAAACAACCAGCCTGAAAAACACATGTTGTATGAAGAACCGATAACGTCCAAGCTTATAGATAATGTGGTCTTCCCGTTAAATACTGGGTTTCGATACCCATTCCTGCATATGGGTGAGTTCATATGGATGAAAGCATGTTGTGTTCTGTCTCGATTTGTGATAATGGCAGCTATTGTGAAACTCACCTTCTTCATCTACTGAGAGTGGATGGCATCAAGATCTTGTCCTGAAGAATCACAGGGCCAAACGCTAGGGATTACATCTCATCTGGTGACAAGAGCATAGCCATAACTTTAAGGACTCTGCACTGGGGATATAAATTCAAACATTTTAAAGGCTAAGAGTATGAGCCATGAGTAAGCTGGCCAGATATCTGTGAAAAATAACTTGCGTGCCTAAAGTTGTCGACCCCCTGAACCACATTCAGCATTTATAAGTAAAAAGAATTTCAGTATTTATCAGTAAAAAAATACATACAAATAAATAAATAAATACCTTTGAGTTGGACAGTATGGTGTCTGTCTCATTGGCCAACATAATTCAAAACAGACCTAGAGAAATAAAATATAACAATGACAATGATATCCTGTTATCATAATAGTTAAATGAATTATTAAAACTACGACCATTATATTTGTGCTTATTATTTAGCCTACAGGGTTCTCAAGGACAATCTCACTGAAAGAACCTGGGGTTAATTATTTTAAAATATGAGACTTCTTTCAAAAGCATAAATCTTACAGACCCCAAACTTTTGCACTGTATGTTTGAGGTTTTGCTCATGAATAGCTGTGGAGATTGTCTTGGACAGGGGGTGCAGAAGGCCATCAGCATGATGATCTAGGAACATAACATGCAATTTGTCACAGAGCCAACAATGTTAAATAGTATTTAGTTACAATAGAACACAGGGTTTACAAGGAACCAAGCTAGAGCGGAGGTGAAATGCAGAAAAGAGAAATAATATATATATATATATATATATATATATATATATATATATATATATATATATATATATATATATATATATATATATATATATATAATCTTAAGACAATAGATATTTTTATCAATATTTGTAAGTGACGTCACTGATTAACAGTACAGTGCATTATTTTAGGTCAAATAAATTAGCTTACTTCCAATTACCCATTGACAAATTACCAGCAAAACAAAACTATCAAAAACTGTTATCAACACAAAAATGTGGTTAAAAACCCAAACTTATGTAAAACAAGAGCTCAATTGTAACATAAACTTAACTTAGCTCTTCTGAAAACGGTTGAGATGCTAGCAGCTAACGGACTTTTTCGAAGACACAAAATCATTTCTATAGGCCTTTATCACAGTCTGCGTGTCGTCACATCCTGCTCCGATTAGTAGCGTAAAGGAGTTTCCGCCTGCATTATCGTCAATGGACGCACGGCAGTTTTGAGAAGAAAATTATACTAATTTAGTTTCACTTTACAATAAACGTCAGTATTTAAAACAGTTTATTTAGACTTACATGATACCCTACTATGAATGTCATCTTTCATTCTAATGAGTAACATTATCAGATAGACGCGATTGTCAGCGCTGCCGATGATTAAGGTTAACAGCAGCGCGCAGCTCAAGTTACTGCCAGAGGAATAATCAAACGGATTTATGTTTAAATTTAATGTTATTTTCTTTATTTTTGCATTATATTATCACCTATGATTCTCCACAGTGTCACTGCACTCAAACACGGATGATACGTTACGATGATCAAACCAGTTATTTTTGAATAATTGTCTATGGGCTGGAATTATTCCTTTATTTAAATTTGATGACAGCACCGTAAAGTAACTGCATGAAAAAATGCGAACATTATTGTTTAATACAATAAGTTTTCCCTAACCTTTAATTTAATCACCATAAAATAGACTTTAGTTGTAATTAATATTTTACGATTTGTCTAATTCTAATGTGATATGTTGTTTGTATTCTATTCTTGCAGTTCTGCAGTAAAAAAAGGTGATCAGATTCTGTATTATTAAATAACAGTACAGCCCATTGAAGAGATGCATGTCCCTCACAGCCTCGATCATTAATTGAGTATTGTGAAACAGAAAAAATGTGTAATATTCCGACGAATAGTTATAGTGATTTAAAGGGTAGAACGCAAACCATACTGTATGTGTGTGCGCAATATTACAGAATCTGATCACCTTATTTTACTGAAGAACTGCAAGAATAGAATACAAACAACATCTCACACATTAAAGAGCATTAGAATTAGACAAATCGTAAAATATTAATTACGACTAAACTCTATTTTATGGTGATTAAGGAATAATTCCAGCCCATAGACAATTATTCAAAAATAACTGGTTTGATCATCGTAAAGTATCATCCGTGTTTGAGTGCAGTGATACTGTGGAGAATCTTAGGTGATAATATAATGCAAAAATAAAGAAAATAACATTAAATATAAACATAAATCCGTTTGATTATTCCTCTGGCAGTAACTTGAGCTGCGCGCTGCTTGTTAACCTTAATCATCAGCAGCGCTGACAATCGCGTCTATCTGATAATGTTACTGATTAGAATGAAAGATGACATACATAGTAGGGTATCATGTAAGTCTAAATAAACTGTTTTAAATACTGACGTTTATTGTAAAGTGAAACTAAATTAGTTTAATTTTTCTTCTCAAAACTGCCGTCCGTCCATTGACAATAATGCAGGCGGAAACTCCTTTACGCTACTAATCGGAGCAGGATGTGACGACACGCAGACTGTGATAAAGGCCTATAAAGTAAATATTCAACAGAAGTATATCAATTACACGTAAGAAAGATGTCAGGAACGTTTGTATGTCTTATTTGTGTGATTTTGGTAACTAAACGTACCTGAAAGCGGTGAAAACAACAGTTAGAGACGCTAGTTTTGATGTTTGTCAGTTGATGAGGTTTCCTCGTTTCCATGGTTTCCATCTGCTCGCGCGCGCTCCTGTCTTTGAATCAGATAGCTTTGAATGCGACTCAATGTTTACGCGCACGTACGCCCATTGAAACAGAACACGTCAAAAGGCACGCAGCATTTAAATAAACATCTAGAATTATAACATTTAACAATTTAAAATATCATTAATTTTAAATAATGAATTTAAAACTCATTGTGTAGTTCTATGACCCATTCACTTGACAATTATGCTCTATTTTTTTTTTTGCTCTCTCTCTCTCTCTCTCTCTCTCTCTCTCTCTCTCTCTCTCTCTCTCTCTCTCTCTCTCTCTCTCTCTCTCTCTCTCTCTCTCTCTCTCTCTCTATATATATATATATATATATATATATATATATATATATATATATATATTACATTAATAAAGAATATGAAAGCACTACTATCTTTATAAATCAAAGATGGTAATGAAATTACGGGCCCATGACGTTGCAGTTTCGTTGCCAGTAAGTCATAAAATTACCAAGTTATTACGATTAGAGTACGTATCTGCGACGTTGCTGGTTATTTTATAACCTTAGGAGGACGTACTGACGACGTTGTGGTTTGGTCATATGATAGTAATGAAAATACGGGCATGCGACGTTGTAGTTACGTTGCCAGTAAGTCATAAAATTACCAAGTAATTACGATTAGAGTACGTATCTGCGACGTTGTTGGTTATCTTATAACCTTAGGAGGACGTACTGACGACGTTGTGGGTTGGTAATATGATGGTAATGAAATTACGAGTATGCGACGTTGTAGTTACGTTGTCAATTGGTAAAGTCATGACGTGACCAAAAAGTACGAATACATTACGTAGCCTAACTGTTACGTCGTGTGTTAGCTGGGAACCCCCTAAATTTCCACCCAGTCCCCCCAAAAATGTGCGTTTCATTAATCGCCTGTCACTTTTAAAAGTGTATAGGCTACAGTATCTCCTCAGTCAGCGTCAGAACAAAAGCAGATGACGACAACCAACGTGTGTGCATTTATTGATAGATCGTTGATATATATGCATCTGTGTAGTTATTTGTTTGTCATAATAAATAAAGTTTACATAATATGATGCTGGAGCAGCAAATCAACACGGTTTCCCACTGTAAAATCGCAACCCATTCTCACTCCCAAGGCGTCAACAACTGAAGCATGGTCAAGCGCCCGAGGCTTCACATAGCAGACGCCGAAGGCGCCCCTTGGCGTCACTCTAGATGACGCATTAGGAACTCCATTACTTTCAATGGGAAACCCGTGGCGGCAATAACAGACGCGAATTTTATCCGTAGGAAATAGCGCTGAAGAAGTCTCACTCCGAACACATCGCGATATTTGGCATCAGGACACGTGTGCCAGATGTTGGTAAGTAGTCCTAAATATGCTGCCCAAATAATGTTTGTTATAAGGTCTTTTCTGTTTGTCGATATTAATCAGATTAGCTCTCTCATGTTCAGTCACTGCATTATATCTGTCATCTCCACGGACGCTTTGCGTTTCATTGGTTTCTAATTAAAAACACATTACTAAACTAACGTGATTAAACACTATCTGTCACGTGACGTGCCTAGACCTTCAATCAGTTAACTTACCATGCTTTTACCACAGTATTTGCAGTTTTAATGTGTCATTTGTTGTAAATGCACTGTAACCACAACACTTACCATGCTTTTACCAGAGTATTTACAGTTTTAATGTGTCATTTGTTGTAAATGCACAGTAACCACAACACTTACCATGCTTTTACCACAGTATTTACGTATTTACAGTTTTAATGTGTCATTTGTTGTAAATGCACTGTAACCACAACACTTACCATGCTTTTACCACAGTATTTGCAGTTTTAATGTGTCATACACAGTAACCACAACACTTACCATGCTTTTACCACAGTATTTACAGTTTTAATGTGTCATTTGTTGTAAATGCACTGTAACCACAACACTTACCATGCTTTTACCAGAGTATTTACAGTTTTAATGTGTCATTTGTTGTAAATGCACAGTAACCACAACACTTACCATACCACAGTATTTACAGTTTTAATGTGTCATTTGTTGTAAATGCACTGTAACCACAACACTTACCATGCTTTTACCACAGTATTTACAGTTTTAATGTGTCATTTGTTGTAAATGCACAGTAACCACAACACTTACCATGCTTTTACCACAGTATTTGCAGTTTTAATGTGTCATATGTTGTAAATGCACAGTAACCACAACACTTACCATGCTTTTACCACAGTATTTACAGTTTTAATGTGTCATTTGTTGTAAATGCACAGTAACCAAAACACTTACCATGCTTTTACCACAGTATTTACAGTTTTAATGTGTCATTTGTTGTAAATGCACAGTAACCAAAACACTTACCATGCTTTTACCACAGTATTTGCAGTTTTAATGTGTCATTTGTTGTAAATGCACAGTAACCACAACACTTACCATGCTTTTACCACAGTATTTGCAGTTTTAATGTGTCATACACAGTAACCACAACACTTGCCATGCTTTTACCACAGTATTTGCAGTTTTAATGTCATTTGTTGTAAATGCACTAACCACAACACTTACCATGCTTTTACCACAGTATTTACAGTTTTAATGTGTCATTTGTTGTAAATGCACTGTAACCACAACACTTACCATGCTTTTACCAAAGTATTTACAGTTTTAATGTGTCATTTGTTGTAAATGCACTGTAACCACAACACTTACCATGCTTTTACCACAGTATTTGCAGTTTTAATGTGTCATTTGTTGTAAATGCACAGTAACCACAACACTTACCATGCTTTTGATGACTGATAATTTAAAATCCACAAATTGTAAGGTTAATCTGTAATTTTTCCTTTAAATAATCCTATATATTATACATAACGATATTTTATTTTCTCTTTTTTCAGGTGAAAAGACCAAAAGGGCCTTTCAGACTCAGTCAGCTCATTATTGTTTGAGGAGAAGTAAACAGAGGAGACGAAAAGCTGCAAAGGCAAATATTCACAATGGTATGTATGTGTTGGTTTTAACCCGTAATCATTTTTATCAACCATTTGTTGTTTCTTAAACCTTTTCTTACAAAACCCATAGCCCAATCAGTACAAACATAGTCTCTAAGTCTTAATAATTCACAAGATTTAAGAAGTTCTCAAATTCATACGATGCTCATACATATTTGTATATTCCTACATAATCCTGCGGCTTTTACTCCTACTGCTGTCATTGGCTACTGCCTCAATTCCTCTACATATTTATCGCGATATTTGCAAATCAGTTGCTCCCCTTCTTGGAAAGTAGTCAGAAAGTTTATATTAATTGCATTGTATTATTTAAAATGATTACAAATTGGACCCTGTCTGTTCATGTTCCAATGATACATGATGTCTCTCCACACCTCATGACCTTCCTCTGTTTGCAAGAGTGGAAAAGCTAATCTGACTTGTCACATGACATCAGATACTCGATTATTTTGTCATGATTAGATCAGTTACACTGCTGATAACTGTCCCATTTGCATGTAAATCATGTTATTTTTAAACAAATTCATATGATTATTACTTGCTATTAAAGACATGCTTTTAATCATGCCCACATATCAGTAAACTTTTTACATAAATGCATTTAACATTTAATTATGCAACACTCTATACAGAAATAAATCCTACAGTTATATATAATCTTTCTACTTGCATGTAATGTAATAAAATTACCTTCCTTTCTGTCTTGCAGGATTACCTTTTTTTAAGATTTCTACAACATCAAACTCAACAGATCTTTTAAGAGCCGAGCCTCACAAGAGCTCCAGTACTAGCGAGTCGCAGCGAATCTTGCCATGATCAGCCCTTCCCAGGTAAAGTTTCTACAATATTTCAATCAGTATTTACTCATCAAATGCTCTCTCCTGAATCGTATGGTAAAATAACTTACTTATAACTGTCTTAATTTATATGTTTTAAAAAGAATAGTAATTGCACATAGAGTAAGTAGAGACTTTTTTTGTTTTACAGCAGAGAAGGAAGACCAGTCCTAATATCAACGCAAGCTAATCGAATAAGTCCTTTGTTTCGGGTGAGGAAGGAACATCCGGTGCCCAAAGACAAAGGTGCGCATGACCATTGGTATGTCTTGTATTGAAACTGTAATATGTAGTACATCATTTGATGTTGACAATTTTACATTGTACAGGTTATCACCTGGTTTTTGACCAAGTGAAGCTCTTGAAACAAGTGACAGAAGAGTATGTTTTCTTGAAGGATATCAAGCATCAGTGGCAAAGGCTCAAAAGAGACCATAACTTTCTAAAATATCTTTTAAAACAGGTTGCTGTTGATATGGGTAAAACAGTTTTTTTTCCAGTACTTAGCTTATATTGCAGGTGAAACTCAAAAATTAGAATATCGTGCAAAAGTTCATTTATTTCAGAAAATTCAACTTAAAAGGTTAAACTAATATATTATATAGACTCATTCATTACATGCAAAGTAAGATATTTCAAGCCTTTATTTGTTATAATTTTAATAATTATGGCTTACAGCTATGAACACCTTTTCACAATATTCTAATTTTGACTTTGGGGTTTTCAAAGCTGTAAGCCATAATCATCCGAATTATAACAAATAAAGGCTTGAAATATCTCACTTTGCATGTAATGAGTCTATGTAATATATTAGTTTCACCTTTTAAGTTGAATTACTGAAATAAATTAACTTTTGCACGATACTCTAATTTTTCGAGTTTCACCTGTATGTGCTGCAATTTTATATATATATAAATTTGCAAAGCAGCAGTCAGTACATTATATTATATACACATTGAAGTATTATAAATATATATATATATATATATATATATATTTATAATACTTCAATGTGTATATAATATAATGTACTGACTGCTGCTTTGCAAATTTAAATAAGGAACACAACAGGCAACTTTGGCCCTTTTGCGTTCTCCTTTTTGAGGCGGAGAGTTTACTTCCAACCATAATTGAGCACACCTGAAATTTTTAACCAAAGTCTTCAGGTTTACTTATGATGGGGGTGGATTGAAATCCACTGCTGCTTCAATGTATATGTAATGATGAGTAATTATAATCAAATTATTAATCAATATTTTTCTTTCTAAATATTAAATGAGTTGAATGATTTCTCTAGGCTTCTGAGATTTCACTTTGTTATAGAAGTTACTAGTATAATTACTGAAATATTCTTTTCATGTATTCTTTAATGTATGTATTTGATATCTGAATGCAGTAAAAATGCTTGCTTATTTATCCCAGCTTCCAGAAATGAAATAGGGACTTGTTTTGTGTTTGAGAAAGATCTTCAACGTGTTAAAACCTATAGTTTAATGGACCATTTCTTTGTTAAAGCCTTACTTTCCAGTTATACTAAAGTTAAGAGAAAGAACGCATTATCTTGATGTTTTGAGATGACTCTCATGTTTATAGTTTGAGCCTGGCTAAATCCAACCTTGGAAAAGCTGTGTGTCGGTGTGTGTGTTAGTCTTCTTGGTTACAGAACCACTGGCATTATTGGAGATTGAGTGAATTGTTGTTCGAGACATGCTGGCGCTCAACAATCCAAATCTGCGACCTGGAAGGTCATGACGTGGGTCCGAATGTGTCAGCTCCATAATCGATGGAGATATGCTTCCGTCTGTCTGTATGTGTGTGGAAAATTACTGTGTTTATCTATTTCTTAGCCAATGAGAACCATTCAACCTGTAAGCAATGACGTAGCTTAGACCTTGAAAATGGTATAACTGCTGTGATCTTTGTAACTGTAAGCGGGGCGGCCTACGAACTCCTGTGTGAGTATTGAAGCTGACTTCTGCTGATGAAACTGCAAACTATCTTCAGTAAAACTGTTCTTTCATTTTTTATAATTTTGACTCCGGGTCTTCATTCTTCATATCTGGTTCTGGGTCTTTGACTTTAAACCCCTTACAGTTATGGTGGAGGATGCGCAGGCAATTATTCTCGGTGACACCCCTGGCAAATCAACAAACAAGGTAGTAAGTTTTTTATTATTTGTTAGGGCTGTCTGACTGGAAGAGATTTTGAAGGAGAGCGGGAGAGCCTTCACTCCGATGAGGCGAGTGAAGGAGTAAGTTAATTATACTGCTGACAGTATAAGTATAAGTCGCTGAGAGCGTCGTTAAGGGTAACGGCAGCAGACAGTGCAAGCGAAGCGTGCTCTGTGGGGGCCCCACTGGGCATTACTGGTGTAGCACCACCCCAGCAGAGTACGTCCCTGGGCTGGAGGTCCAGTGGCACCGTAAACCTGCTCTATCTCTTCCATCTCAGATAGGGGATCCCCGAACTTAGTGAAGTGAATCAGGCAGTTAGGGATACTAACAATAATAGGGTTGTTTGCCAGGGATGCATCAGGAATGATTCCGAGAGAAAAATTAAAAAAGTTGTGACCCAAATTGGCGTGGACCAGTATATGTAACTGTGATTTTGGAGTATACTTTGCAGTTTCATCACGCCGAAGCCAAGCTGTGTTGTTCAAAGATCGCCGCCTCCATTTCTGCAATAACTTCAGGTGAGTATGAACCATGATTAAGATATGGCAGAAAAATGTAATAGCCTATGATCAGTAACCTGAACAGTCCTGAAACAAATAGTGAGACAGAAAAGCAAACGCTGTAAGCAGCTGTGCTCTGAAGCCCTCACTTGAAAGAAATTTGCAGAAATTATGAAGTTAAATGGTAGTCAGGGTTTTGATTCTGATTGGAAATTTAAACAACAACTTGACTGGCTACAAACAAACAAAGAAACTGAAAATTTTAAATGTTTAGCCTCGTATTGCTTACGATGATTATAAAAGCAAGTGAAAGAAATTCTGGGTCAGGGATAATTTCCCTGGACAAGTGACTAAAGTTAAACAGAAACTTTGAGAAAACAACTTCGAATATTTTGAGCATTTCGATGCAGCTTATGAAAATTAATGTTGTGCCAATAATAATGATGAAGTTTATGATTCGTCTATTGTTGTATCTGCCATGGTGGACTGTAAAAGAATATGGAACACTGCTTATCAGTGGCTCTGTTTGCATTCCTAAATGGAACACACTGCTTCAAGGGTGTGCAGTAAGTTAGAGCAGACAAAGTTTTACTATTAATTGTGGTCAGCAGGACCATTTAACATGTAAATGCCCACTGAGAAGGTGTTTGAAAATGTGACAGTGACACATTTCTGGTAATAATGCAGGTTTGAAAGTAGATCAGTGTTTAAGTGAAGACGATATTAACATTTTCGTCTGAGAGAGAATAAGAGATAAAAACAAGGTCAAAAGATTAAAGTCTTAAAGTGAATCCTTTTGAAAAGATCTATAATAGTAATTTTTATAAGTGAATACAGTTTGATGTAAAATTATGGATAATGACTCCAACAAATGTGAATTGCAAAATATATAAAAGTAACTAAAAAGATTATTGTGTTTTAATTAAACATTTTAAAAAGGGTTTAGATTATATAGAGAGACTAATCTCACAGATGATTTATAATAACTACAAAAGATGTATCACAAGCAGAGAGTACTAGCCTCGTCAAAGTTAGTGTGAATCCTAATTGGAGATTGATAAACTCCTAGGAAAAAAAAAAAAAAAAAAAAAAAAAAAAACTTTGAAGACATATTAAGCTATGGTAATTGAGAACTTGACAATTAAAATTGAGATGAAATGTGAAATGTTATTGAGAACTAGAATAATTATTTAAGATCAAATAAGCAGAAGCAGTTGGTTACTGAATTAACAGTTGATAAATGTAAAATGTGTAGAAAGGCATCTGATTAAACAAACAGCTTGAAAACTGTTGACCATGAAAGAACTAGAAGCTGATGTTTTGCTTTCAAAAGATAAGTTTGTTATTGGCTGTAATGAAACAGGTTGCTTATCTGAATCTGATGTCTGCTGTGGCTGTAAACGGCCAGTACGACAGACACATTTGAGTGGAAATTTGTAATGTCTAAATAAAGACAACTATAAAATTATGTTTATTTGGAAACAAATGTCATTTCTGGCAAAGATGCCTTAAGCTGGGATAGTTAAAAGATGATAGATAAAGTTTAATGATTTTGTTGAAGTTAGAAGTTTATGAGAGAACAGTGTACCAATCCTGAGTGCCTCAGAGTCTCTCTCAGTCAATGTCAGCTAACAGGCTGTTATCTGACCCTGTGTCATAAGTAATAATAAGCTATTTATAGTAAAAGCACAGTGTCTCAGTTGAAAAATCAGACACAGAGATGTAAAAGAAATCATTTCCATTAAGAGGGCAATTTGTATTTGTGAATGTTTTAAAATGTAAAACTGAATGACTTTAAAGAAGTCTTTAAAATAATAATGCAGACCTTAAATGATAGAAATAACATTTTTGATTATTTTATTTTAGGACCAGTAACTTCTTTGTCTTATCTTAAGTCTCCACCATTGAAACAGGCCCGAAGGCTACGGCTACAGATGTACAGTAACAGTACACTGAATTTATGGTTGTGAACTAAATTCACTGAGGATAATCTAAGTAGCTAGGTTGATGATTTTAAGGTGGTTAATGGATTTTAGTGATTAAATACTGCTGTTATTAACCTGTCTCCCTGTGTAAACACTATTAGGCAATCAGAATGGCTCTGGTGACTCTTGAACGTGCCTTTCCTAAAGCTCCAGAAAACAGCTGAGTTCTGTTGAAGAAGACTGATTTGGTATTGGGAAAGAGCTGGTACCAGTGGGCACGAGATAATCACCCCACGACGGGTAAGACTCTCTTTGGCCAGACAGAGGGCAACCTAAGCCAGGGGATTATCGTAAAGTCACTGCGGACTTCCTGAATGGAGGTGTGTTATTGAGACAGGTATGAGAGTTGAGCAGGAGCTGTGAGGCCAGCAGCGTCCTTATACCGTTAAGGGGAGATGACGCTGTGACGAGTTACGGCAGTCTGCCCTATAAATGCAAAGCTCCTCTATACCACTCACCAGAAGAAACCGCATTAATTGTATGGCTTGTTTTTCATTGTGACAAGTATCTGCAATTATGCCAGGGGGACAACACCCTGAGGAGAGGAAAATTAAAGATAAAGAGCTAACGGGAATGGGCTTTCAAGAGACAGCTGAGAAATGAGGGGACTGCCATTATTTGTTGTGGAGACAGGAACAAAACTTTTTATGTATTGGCTGCCTCATGGGCAAGAATAAGAAAATTTATAGAAGTGTTGATTTTGAACTAATATGTTTTAACTCCTGAAGGACGTTTGACATGGTGGGTGGCTAAAGATGAAGACAGTTTTTGATTTGAGAAAAGTCTGGATAACAAAATTTAATGGTAAAAGGATAGTGATTAATTTAATGTAATTATTATTTGTTAATAAGAGAGAGAGACTGTTTGAGTGGAGGAAGGGATGGTAAACTGTGTCTGTCTTTCTGTTGTCGGCCTGCTAGAGCAAGCTGAAGCAAAATAATGATAAGGAGAATTAAACAAAGCAACCCAGCTGACTTGTCTAAAAATCTAATGAATAATGAACAGGAATGCTTTGCAACTGGTTAAGAGACCACTTAAAATTAGGTAAAAGCTACAGGAAAAATGTGAAGTTTAAAATCTTATTTAAAATTTAAATCTTTTTAGCAATAATATATAAAAGAAAGAGTTAATATTAAAAAGCGAACATTGAAAATGAGCAGTTAACATGCGTGTCCAGTATGAGTGTGTGTGATGGTGACTGCACTTTATGTCGTGTATGTGTTAATACTATTTTTAATACTAATTTTGTGATATTGTGTCATTAACCTCTGGAATGAGTGTTTTATCATTACAGATGGGTTAAGTGAAACGACAAACTTTAAAGAAGCTGATAATTCTGAGTCAATCTGATGAAAAGACAATGCAGAACATGGGACGAGCTTTAATTGGATTGGTTTTCCAGCTCTGTCTGCTATTGGTAATTATGACTTTTTTGTCATGTATGATGTTGATTTGAATTACTCTCTGGATTAGTATTTAAATTGG
The DNA here is from genome assembly GCA_036326025.1 of Chrosomus eos. Taxonomy (NCBI): domain Eukaryota; kingdom Metazoa; phylum Chordata; class Actinopteri; order Cypriniformes; family Leuciscidae; genus Chrosomus; species Chrosomus eos. Next base: position 35,709 of record JAZAVI010000409.1, on the reverse strand, counting down.
AATTGTGAAGTTGAAGATTGCCGTCCATTATGGGGTAAAAACTCTTGTCTAAATTCAACTGAGGGTCTAAATTTAAATAGACAACTAGGTGGGATCATAATGGTAAATGTAAAAATAATAGATTTGACGGCAGAGAGACAAAGTGACACATTGGCTAAGTCACTATCCAAATTATCCAGAGTGAGCTCCCTCGTTTTTTATGAAAGGCCGGAGGGGCGAACAAAGGAGGAGTGAATAATACTTCTAAAAAATAATAATTTCTAACTCCATTAAATGGATGTATGACATTAGATGTCCAAGAAAACTTCAATTTAGTTAATAGGTTAAATGAGAAAGCAGCTATATGGCTGTCTTAGGGGTTGAGATCTGAGTAACGTAATATTTTGGTTTCTGCACAACTGTAAAGATAAGTGGGACTGAGACAATACTGATAATATTTTTTGCATCTTTAGACTAACCCTTTGATAGAGAAATACTGTGAGAAGTAGTTATAATGAAAAATAAAGTTAAAATTAATGATAAGAAAACAAGGGTATTGAAGAATTATTAAAATACCAGGACTTCCCTAATGAGGGAACTTTAAGTGTTGTTTAACTTTTAGTTTAAGACATGGGTGAGAGACTCATGGGAAAGATGGAAGAAATATAGAAAAATGTATGTTATGAAAATAAAATTTCTGGTAGAATTTATGGAAGTCAAATTAAGTTTAAATGGTATGAAAAGTGAGTTTCAGAATAAAAATGAGCCATTATATGATTAACAGGGATTAACGTGATATAAAGATAAGGAATTAACAAAAGCTTTATTAAGCAGAATGGGGGAACAATACTATATTTTAGTGGTCAAATAATGATTGAAATGATGATGTGAATTTGTTTTATTTTATTTCTATTTTTGAAACAAACAAAAAAGGGTATAAGATGTTATACAATTAACATGGTACATGCTGTGACCGTCAACTTAAGAATAATTTCAGTAAAGACTTAAAGTGCTCTTAATTATTAATATTTTATTCTTTGTTGTTTATTTATTTTATTTTATTTGACAACCATTGTGTTTTGAACCTAACGGGTCTATAAAAGGGTTAGTGAAAATAATGGATTAACCATCCAACTTTGTTTATAATAAAAGGATTTGAAAATTATAGTTTTATAAAAACTGGTTCATATATTCGTGTATTTATGATTGTAGACAATGTCTGTCTTTAATATCTGAGGAGTGACTGAGGGTTCGATCAAGGTCGAGAGTACAGGAGCAGTGTCTTCTTATTCAGCCCGGCTTTTTGGATGTTAGAGATGCACTTGTTCTGTAATCAGTGTTGTTGATGATAATACCAAATTAGTAAAATGTAAAGACAGCTATGTCCAAAGGTTCTGGAGAATAATATACTATCTTGGATATGAGGGATAATTTGAGGGATATTTTGTTCATGTTAAGTCCTTGAAGGAAAAAGATATTGTCTGTTTTATAAAAAAAATTTTTTAACCTGACAGAGCAGCATGGGTCAGAAACTTAACATTTTGAAGCAGCCTTTATTGATAGACCAGATGTGGTGGTATTGGACCCCACATTGGTCAAAAACGGGGGACTGATGGGGGTGGATTGAAATCCACTGCTGCTTCAATGTATATGTAATGATGAGTAATTATAATCAAATTATTAATCAATATTTTTCTTTCTAAATATTAAATGAGTTGAATGATTTCTCTAGGCTTCTGAGATTTCACTTTGTTATAGAAGTTACTAGTATAATTACTGAAATATTCTTTTCATGTATTCTTTAATGTATGTATTTGATATCTGAATGCAGTAAAAATGCTTGCTTATTTATCCCAGCTTCCAGAAATGAAATAGGGACTTGTTTTGTGTTTGAGAAAGATCTTCAACGTGTTAAAACCTATAGTTTAATGGACCATTTCTTTGTTAAAGCCTTACTTTCCAGTTATACTAAAGTTAAGAGAAAGAACGCATTATCTTGATGTTTTGAGATGACTCTCATGTTTATAGTTTGAGCCTGGCTAAATCCAACCTTGGAAAAGCTGTGTGTCGGTGTGTGTGTTAGTCTTCTTGGTTACAGAACCACTGGCATTATTGGAGATTGAGTGAATTGTTGTTCGAGACATGCTGGCGCTCAACAATCCAAATCTGCGACCTGGAAGGTCATGACGTGGGTCCGAATGTGTCAGCTCCATAATCGATGGAGATATGCTTCCGTCTGTCTGTATGTGTGTGGAAAATTACTGTGTTTATCTATTTCTTAGCCAATGAGAACCATTCAACCTGTAAGCAATGACGTAGCTTAGACCTTGAAAATGGTATAACTGCTGTGATCTTTGTAACTGTAAGCGGGGCGGCCTACGAACTCCTGTGTGAGTATTGAAGCTGACTTCTGCTGATGAAACTGCAAACTATCTTCAGTAAAACTGTTCTTTCATTTTTTATAATTTTGACTCCGGGTCTTCATTCTTCATATCTGGTTCTGGGTCTTTGACTTTAAACCCCTTACACTTAAGTTATAGACAATCGGCAGGTGGGTTTGAGTTTGGAGCTAAATCTGCAGGACAGTGGACACTGAGGGCCAGAGTAGCCCATCACTGCTATAACACACAACATAAGCTGACCTGACTGTCCATTAAACAACTTCATTTGAATTGTTTGTGTGTTTTGTTTTACTTTCAGACCAGGACTGGAGAACGTCTGACGATGGAATGTTGAGACTTCTTCCTTGGTTGAGAAAAAGCTACACCACATCAGTGATCACATCTTCTGTTCATCTGTTGTACTGTAGGGTACAACTGAACAAACTGTTTAAATGAGGAAGAAGAACATGAACACGATAGAGACATGTACAGGGAAGAGCAAGAAAGCTGTGATAATGAGTCATTATTTTCCAACACAATATCAAATCTGTTTTCTGTATCATAGGTGACTGAATATGATTCTCTGGCCCTCATTTTGTGGCTTCAGCAGCTGTGAATGGATTAATGTGATGTTAATGTAATTTTGAAGACCCATTTTTATTTATCTTGAATCTCATTTGTCTTTATGCTACTTTATCAACTTTATGCTGTGTCCTCCAATAAAGTATTGTGTAATAAAGTATGGTGAATATTGTGTATTGAAAGTGGTGTTTGGTACAGTACATGTAATATTTTATTTGAGAAATTTTAATTTCTTATGAGTTTAATTCATAATTTAAAAATAAACAGGACATAAACATTTTTGATCTGGTTAATGATATTTGTGACAACAATGCACTAAAAGTTGCACATACTTGCATGTTGTGAGAAGTATGCCAGTTTTCAGTGACATAAAGGGAAGGTGTGTGAATAACAAGAGGCTGCAGAGGGTTATATTACTACAAACAATTCAATCATAATCGAAGATGATCCATGTTGATCATTCTAGTACATCTACTGCATTTAGTATAAAAGCATAGATATTACTGATGTCAGGCATATAAGAAGCAATCAAAGGGGGTGAAAAGGAAATTTTGGGACTGTTTTTTTGTTGTTTTACTGAATGGTGCATTATCCTTGTGTAATAGTAAAGTGTAAATATATAAATTGATTTTTGTTTACTGCCAACACTGGAAATTGGACAATGACAAGTTGTTGCAGGTTCATCCATTATATTTATTGGTGTACATAAAAAAAAAGCAAATACATAGTTATTATTATTGTTATATATTACAGCATTTCTTTAAAATATTTCCATATCAGATGGTCTCACAATACCCATCAAAACCTAATACAAGCATGATGTTAGAATAGAAAAGGGGGGGGGGGGAAGATAAAATAGTCTGGTATTTAAATGTGACTAAACAAAGTTTGTTGTCCATGATGAGAGAATAGATGTGTGTAGATTGCACTGCCCTTCCACCCTCAGGGGCCCAGCAACGGCCCCCGGAAGAGCAAACAAATATACATTTCAAATGGGTGTAACTCAAAGTCTGGTTAGTGTATCAAAGAGAAAATCGGCAGGACAAATGCTTATGCTAAGCTTACTAAATAATGTTGGGCACAGTTTTCAGACATATATGAAAAGCTGGCATAAAGGTTTTTTAAAAGTGCTCACAGTACAATATACAATTTCAGCTTGTCCCTCATATATTTCATAAAGGTTTGTACAATGAACAGATTTTGATATCCAGTTGTCCATTAAATATATTATTTATTTAAACATTTATTGTTTCATTGCTAAATGTTTTAAACTACATTACCCACATATCTCTGTCATTCTATCAATGGAACAGGAAACGTGGTGCTGTAGTTCATTGAAATGTGCAGAAATGCTTAGGGTTAGGGTTGGGATCTCGGTAAAGGAGTAATTTCTCACAACATAGAGACATTTTATAGTTAACTTAATGTATAACTAACGTAATAATAACACCAAAACATACGTTGTAATATGAAGCGCCGTTTTATATGGGTTAAAAGATAGTCCAATCACAGCAAGTTCTGCGACAAAGTCACAGCCAATGACAACCCAGCTGAACAGATGCGTCACACTTACTTGCCCATTTATGGTAAATGATGACAGCTCTCTTCTGGTTCCGGTTGCAGGGATAGATTTTAATATTTGGCCTGTTAAATATGTATTCCTTCTAATTAAATAATAAAACTTACTTTTAAGTTACATTACATTCTTTATGCCATTCTCCACCATCTGAACTCTTGGAATTCAAATAAATGTAACAAAAGCATAATGGAATGCACCCAATTTTGAAAGCATATTGCAATATTTAATGCCAAACTGTTTTAAAGACTAAATGTAGTGCCAAAACTACTGCACAACTGTATCAATATCAGTTAATTATATAAAAAAATAGCCAGATACAGAGGCAATCTATTACAGTTACACATACAGTAACATAAAAAAAATCGCTATGATGAAGTAATAATATTTTTTACAAACCAAGAGATGAGATTCAACTTTGTTATGTGAAAATATATTTGTTTCTTCCTCCCTTTAAAGAACAAATAGGCAAAAACTTAAACACAACATTTTACATTCTCAACTTTAGTTTTATATCCTTGTGATTATTGTTCACTTTTATTTAATGAAACTAAATGAAAGCAAAACTTAAAATATTTAATGATTATAAATGTCAGCAAGAAAATGCTTCTATAAAATACATTCACGGGTAAATTGCATTTACTTTAACCAGGCAGTGATATAATGATACCATAGATGTAGTTATGGTGGATATTTACTATAGTAACCACTGTAATAACAGGTTTAATGAAGCTAAATGCAAGACATTAAGTCCATCTAAATGTAAAGGTAGCAAACTCACAGAATAATGTCCAGTTGTCAAGTGTGTCATTTCTGTAATACTCATTCAGCACCAAACAGAATTCCATAAATATTGATTGTTTTCAGAAGGTTTTCTTGAACACCCTCAGTATCTTCAATTGTTCGGACAAACACCTGCTATACACTTGCCAAAATATACATTTGACTATTGCATCATGAAGTCGCTGCATAACTAGAACTAATGGATGGCAATGAATATGTCCTTTACCAAAACTCCTGGTGAGCACTGATGCTTATTTGATAAAGGCATTAGGCAGACATCAAGTACACATCCTACACATGCCCAAACAACACCGCCCAAAGACAGTAATGAAGTGTACACCACCAGGAGGATCAGGAGACAGCGAAGACCAAGGAAGACATGGAGACAGATGTTTCACGAACACCTGGAGAATGTCAGTGTCCCATGGGAAGATGGGGAGAACTTGGCCACAGATCGAATATGCTGGAGGACACTTGTTGCCCAATGTGCCCAGCACAGGACTTGATGATGATGTTGTGAGTTTATCCATAACTGTGGGATATTTTTCTGTAAAGAGGTTGGATAATTAAATGTTAAATGCATTTATAAAATAAGTTTACTGATATGTGGGCATGATTAAAAGTATGTCATTAATAGCAAGCAATAATCATATGAATTTGTTTAAAAATAACGATTTACATGCAAACGGAACAGTTATCAGCAGTGTAACTGATCTGTTATCTGTCAGTATATATATATATATATATATATATATATATATATATATATATATTATATATATATATATATATATATATATATATATATATATATATATACTGATCTGACAAGTCAGATTAGCTTTTCCACTCTTGCAAACAGAGGAAGGTCATGAGGTGTGGAGAGACATCATGTATCATTGGAACATGAACAGACAGGGTCCAATTTGTAATAATTTTAAATAATACAATGCAATTAATATAAACTTTCTGACTACTTTCCAAGAAGAGGCGCAACTGATTTGCAAATATCGCGATAAATATGTAGAGGAATTGAGGCAGTAGCCAATGACAGCAGTAGGAGTAAAAGCCGCAGGATTATGTACGAATATACAAATATGTATGAGCATCGTATGAATTTGAGAACTTCTTAAATCTTGTGAATTATTAAGACTTAGAGACTATGTTTGTACTGATTGGGCTATGGGTTTTGTAAGAAAAGGTTTAAGAAACAACAAATGGTTGATAAAAATGATTACGGGTTAAAACCAACACATACATACCATTGTGAATATTTGCCTTTGCAGCTTTTCGTCTCCTCTGTTTACTTCTCCTCAAACAATAATGAGCTGACTGAGTCTGAAAGGCCCTTTTGGTCTTTTCACCTGAAAAAAGAGAAAATAAAATATCGTTATGTATAATATATAGGATTATTTAAAGGAAAAATTACAGATTAACCTTACAATTTGTGGATTTTAAATTATCAGTCATCAAAAGCATGGTAAGTGTTGTGGTTACTGTGCATTTACAACAAATGACACATTAAAACTGCAAATACTGTGGTAAAAGCATGGTAAGTGTTGTGGTTACAGTGCATTTACAACAAATGACACATTAAAACTGCGAATACTGTGGTAAAAGCATGGTAAGTGTTGCGGTTACAGTGCATTTACAACAAATGACACATTAAAACTGCGAATACTGTGGTAAAAGCATGGTAAGTGTTGCGGTTACAGTGCATTTACAACAAATGACACATTAAAACTGCGAATACTGTGGTAAAAGCATGGTAAGTGTTGTGGTTACAGTGCATTTACAACAAATGACATTAAAACTGCAAATACTGTGGTAAAAGCATGGCAAGTGTTGTGGTTACTGTGTATGACACATTAAAACTGCAAATACTGTGGTAAAAGCATGGTAAGTGTTGTGGTTACTGTGCATTTACAACATATGACACATTAAAACTGCAAATACTGTGGTAAAAGCATGGTAAGTGTTGTGGTTACAGTGCATTTACAACAAATGACACATTAAAACTGTAAATACTGTGGTAAAAGCATGGTAAGTGTTGTGGTTACAGTGCATTTACAACAAATGACACATTAAAACTGTAAATACTGTGGTAAAAGCATGGTAAGTGTTGTGGTTACTGTGCATTTACAACAAATGACACATTAAACTGTAAATACTGTGGTAAAAGCATGGTAAGTGTTGTGGTTACAGTGCATTTACAACAAATGACACATTAAAACTGTAAATACTGTGGTAAAAGCATGGTAAGTGTTTTGGTTACTGTGAATTTACAACAAATGACACATTAAAACTGTAAATACTGTGGTAAAAGCATGGTAAGTGTTGTGGTTACTGTGCATTTACAACAAATGACACATTAAAACTGTAAATACTCTGGTAAAAGCATGGTAAGTGTTGTGGTTACAGTGCATTTACAACAAATGACACATTAAAACTGTAAATACTGTGGTAAAAGCATGGTAAGTGTTGTGGTTACTGTGCATTTACAACAAATGACACATTAAACTGTAAATACTGTGGTAAAAGCATGGTAAGTGTTGTGGTTACTGTGCATTTACAACAAATGACACATTAAAACTGTAAATACTCTGGTAAAAGCATGGTAAGTGTTGTGGTTACAGTGCATTTACAACAAATGACACATTAAAACTGTAAATACTGTGGTAAAAGCATGGTAAGTGTTGTGGTTACTGTGCATTTACAACAAATGACACATTAAAACTGTAAATACTGTGGTAAAAGCATGGTAAGTGTTGTGGTTACTGTGCATTTACAACAAATGACACATTAAAACTGTAAATACTGTGGTAAAAGCATGGTAAGTGTTGTGGTTACTGTGCATTTACAACAAATGACACATTAAAACTGTAAATACTGTGGTAAAAGCATGGTAAGTGTTGTGGTTACAGTGCATTTACAACAAATGACATTAAAACTGCAAATACTGTGGTAAAAGCATGGCAAGTGTTGTGGTTACTGTGTATGACACATTAAAACTGCAAATACTGTGGTAAAAGCATGGTAAGTGTTGTGGTTACTGTGCATTTACAACAAATGACACATTAAAACTGCAAATACTGTGGTAAAAGCATGGTAAGTTAACTGATTGAAGGTCTAGGCACGTCACGTGACAGACAGTGTTTAATCACGTTAGTTTAGTAATGTGTTTTTAATTAGAAACCAATGAAACGCAAAGCGTCCGTGGAGATGACAGATATAATGCAGTGACTGAACATGAGAGAGCTAATCTGATTAATATCGACAAACAGAAAAGACCTTATAACAAACATTATTTGGGCAGCATATTTAGGACTACTTACCAACATCTGTCACACGTGTCCTGATGCCAAATATCGCGATGTGTTCGGAGTGAGACTTCTTCAGCGCTATTTCCTACGGATAAAATTCGCGTCTGTTATTGCCGCCACGGGTTTCCCATTGAAAGTAATGGAGTTCCTAATGCGTCATCTAGAGTGACGCCAAGGGGCGCCTTCGGCGTCTGCTATGTGAAGCCTCGGGCGCTTGACCATGCTTCAGTTGTTGACGCCTTGGGAGTGAGAATGGGTTGAAAATCGGGCTTAATTTATTTATTTATGAAATTCCTTTCATCCAAACGGCATAAGACTTTGTGGCTTTTCCTACTCTTGCTATACTTCATACTTCCGGGCAATAAAATTGCTAAAAAAAATGATAATATTAATTTGATAATAAATCCGAAGGCAAAACACGCGTTAGGTCTATAAGTGACGTTCAAGATGAGCGCTGCTCTTATGATCATAACGCTGACTTCTCTGATTGGTTGCAATGCTGTTCACATAGTAGCCTACATTATGTTTAATTTGTCGTGGTTTAACAAATACATTAGGGGGATCTAATGTATGTTGTTAGTGGCGAGAATATTCACTTTAATACATAGAGCCGACAATTATTTCCATGAACTTAAATGGTCCAGTGGCAAAACTTTCGCCAAGCATGTCAGAAGTTCTGGGTTCGAATCCGCAGTAGCCTATAGTTTTTTTTCTCTCTCATCAAAACCGATTGTTTATTAGTGGTTGTAGGCAAGCAGGGACACGTTTTTTTGTGCATTATGTTTTGTGATTTCACCATGACGAATAGAGAGTCTCCACAACGGATTGAAGCGCGCGTCCGTGTGAAGACTGTGCGCGAGTCCCCAAAAAGTGATGGGGACATGTCCCACCCACAACAAATTATGCCTATCTATGTATGCCCAGAGGGAATGCCATAGGCTACTCTAGGTTTTTGTGAAATGCCGCCACTGAAATGACTGTTATTGTGCTGTTAAGATGAGTTTGGCTGTAGTATCATTGTCTAACACTGTTTTATGTTTCTGCAACATGACATCATGACTTTTGTTTTGCGTAAACATACACGCCACTTTCAAGTGGCGTGTTATTTATACGCATTTTGAGCTATCCGCGTGTATATCTACGCCGTTATGTCCGAGTGATTCCGCGTGTATGTACACGCCGTTAAAAATCCGACCGAAACAAAGCCAAATTTTGATATACATCTTGGGGAGCGATATTTTTCTTACTAGGATGGTAGGGAAAGACTCATAAATGGTATTAACCAGTGACGGGTAGGTTTAGGGACGGGGTTGGGGTAGGTCATATTTATATATACAGTAATGTAACGTTAAGTCAACGGCGTTCATAAACACGCTGAAAAGCGATTATGCGTGTTGATAGCACGCCAAAAATGGAAATACGAATTGGCGTGTCATACATACGCAGTTTCATGAGATCAGTCTGGTTTATTTGAGTTTGTATCGTATATGAGTGTTGATGGGTCACGTGCTGCACCGTCCGTGTGAAGGCCTGCAGTTATCACATAAAATGGATGACGTTTCAAGTGGTATTATATTGTGACAACTAAAATGTTTTGAGATTAATATGCACTATATATAGAGAACAGCGTATAATATACAGTATTACATTCATTCTGATGTATAAATTGTATAAATTGCAATTTCTTTATTTTATATTTTATTCATTTTCTTTATTTAATATTTTATTTTGTCACACATACAGATGCAAGGTATCTTGTTTAATGTGTGTAACAGTGTAGACATAGTGTTTTTGGCAATTGATGCTAATATGCTTTATGTGTTTGACAGTAGATACAATATGGGTCACAAGTTGAGAATGTAATATTGTTTAATGCAAGTTATGCATTTTATGGTAATTTTGTACTACTGATAATACAGAGATTTGAGGGAAACGCAACAAGTGTCTGCCGTAATATTTCTATGTTCCCCTCTTCAGGGAGACTACATAAGTGTGGACTCATTCAATATTTAAATTTAGATTAATCACATGTCATTGGATGTCACAAGACAATTTCAAATAAATAAGACTCGAGACTTTTTATCTGAAGTATTTATTTTTTATGCCCTTTTTTAATTAAATAAATATATCAATATTTGTATTGATTTAATATGTGTAGCCCTTTAAATCTTTAAAACTGTATTTTTGTGAACTGTTGTATTTTAACTCTATATATGAAATATTTTCTAGAACTAAAACCAATTAAACAATTTAAGAAATAAATCAATCATGTAATATTTTTGTATTCATTATAATATAATAATGGTATGCAGAAATACTACACAGAACAAACTGTCCTATTAAGACAGCATGTTAGAAAAAGTAAATAAATCAAATAATTATTGGGCTGTCTATATGTTGAATGGCAAATATTGCACTATAGGGGGATAGGGAATGATTTAAACAGGGGTTCTCAAAGTTTTGATAGGTGAGGGCCAATTTAGGAACCCAACTTTGAACTGAGGGCCGCCAAAGAGGCTCAAAATTTGTATTGGTGACAAAATCGAAGTTATTCAAAGCCATATGAGATCTCCGATGACAAAAAACGTTGGTCCGACTCGCCCGTGTCTTGGCCACCAATCTGCTTGGGGGACATTTATTCTTATTTAATAGAAACCCCTGGACCCTTCACTCATGAAAGATTAAAGGTTTTCAAAAGTCTGGAGGCCTATAATTATTTTGTTTCTCGAAAAGTGATCGTGTTAAAAGCAGAGGTTAACGTTAGACCTGGCCAAGCAGAGTCACAGCGTGATTCGCATCTCCTGCGGGTGATCGCCAGAGAGAACGGCGAAATAATCACTGCTCACTGTGACTGCAAAGCCGGGCAAGTCTTTATTGATCAGTGTTCTTATTTATTTATTTATTGAAAATGTAGTGACTGTTGTACCAATTAAATTATGTTCAGTGTGAGACTGGGACTCCTGAATCAGAAAACGAAAACATATGACTCGGTTGATTTGACTCAGTTTTTTTTTTTTTTTTTTAATCTTCTATAAATACATAGGGGTTGGACAATGAAACTGAAACGCCTCTCATTTTAGTGTGGGAGGTTTCATGGCTAAATTGGACCAGCCTGGTGGCCAATCTTCATTAATTGCACATTGAACCAATAAGAGCAGACTGTGAAGGTCCAATTAGCAGGGTAAGAGCACAGTTTTGTGCCGTGTATCAGGATGACAATGCACTAATACACACAGCAAGACTGGTAAAAGATGGGTTTGATGAACATGAAAGTGAAGTTGAACATCTCCCATGGCCTGCACAGTCACCAGATCTAAATATTATTCAGCCACTTTGGGGTGTTTTGGAGGAGCGAGTCAGGAAACATTTTCCTCCATGTCACTTTGTGACCTGGGGCCTGTTTCAATAAGGAGGTTCAACCAACTCTGAATTAAAACTTGACCTCTGAGTTGACTTACCCTGAGATGGGAAACTCTGAGTTTTCGGTTACAGGACAGCTGAAATTAGTTAGTTCAATCAACTCTGTTAAAGTCCCCATGAAATCAAAATTGACCATACTTACTTTGCCTAAATTGATCATTTTGTGGTGAAAAATTCATCCATGCAAGTCAATCCACACAAAAAATTTTTTTGGCTTCGTAATCTTTAATCAAATTTTGAAAATGCCCTCCCCTCTGCGTTGGAGGACTGTTGTGGCGAAAACTTCTGTTAAACATCATCACTGCGTAAGAGACACTCAGAGTCAAATTAATAAAAAGAGAAATATTTATTCTTGCAAGAAGGCCCAGTCGCCATCACAGCCGTTACATTCTGTGAAGTGAGTGGCGCGCACCAGGAAGACATGAGACAGCCTTTATACTCTTTTCAAGGTTCCTTCTCACTCGCTGTACTTTTCCCCCACTCAGATAAGGTCCCGACTGCTGTTCAGTTTCTACTTAAGGACACAAACTGGTACTGGAATAAACTAGCCAAATCAGACCATTCCTAAGGTCAAGACGTCCTGTCCCATATATTCCTGAAACGTCACGCACAAGCACGTACACACATATACTTTTACACATTGCACAGGTTCTCTCAATATCTGTTAGGAATAAATGACTATTCAAATTTTCTACAACAGGACCTTGCCCGATGACGTAGGCTTGACGGTTTGGGTGTCTGCTTAACATCCGTAACCACGCCCCTCCAACTGACAGTAGACAGGCACACAGCGTGTGAAAGGAGAGATGGCGAGGAGGTGCATTTTTCTAGATCCAATCAGGTGCTAGTTGGAAAAAAAAGCCACGCTCACTATTTTGCCTCATTTAGTATTCCGTTTCTCTCGGAAATACGTCACAGCACTGGAGAAAAGTCGTTTGCAACTTCCGGTTCACGGGGACTTTATGCGCGTGCACCACAACTATAAAAAGCCATTATCAATGGAGCGCAGATATTATGAGTCACCATGGCAACAGCACCAGACAAAAAGAGGTGTTGGGTTTAATTAATTACCAAGTAATCTAAATATTGTAATTTAATTAAAGAGATTTCTCTTAATTCGTCTGTAATTTAAAATAAAATATGATGCAATTACATTATAGGCTACTGCATAGACTATAGACCAATTCAGTATAAAACAATAGTGGATTTAACATACATTTTTAAAAGGTATATTTTTTATGTAACCTTCTCCCTCTACACACTTTGATCAATTCAAGAATAATTCATGCAATTGTATATTGTTAATTTGAAAGCATTAAAAGTGCAGTTTCTTGTCTCTCCTTGTATTGTTCAAGTAGTTGAGGTTGATATAGGATTTAGTAATTAGTAATAAGTAGACCAATAATTTCTAAAGATAGTAATTATTACATTAATCTAATTACACTGTTGAAGATGTCATTTGTAGTTAGTAATTTATAAATGTAGGGTTGGGGGGGGGGGGGGGGGCTCTCCCATGTAGGGTTGTAACGTATTAGAGTTTCACAGTATGATAACCGTCTCAGAAAATATCACGGTTTATGGTATTAAACAACTATTAAATATATAAACTGCATTATTAAATTACGGTTGTTATTATTATCATCAGTTAAAATGACAGTTAAATAAATTAAACATTTGTTCAATAAAACATATACTCAACTAATTTCAATAATTGATTATGAATTAGATTAACATCTTATTTTTTATCATTAATAACTTATTAAATTATGTTTAAAAAATAGAGTTCTATGAAATGTTTTTTATTCAGATTTTTTTTTAAATGATTTGATACAAATATATTATCAAAAACGGTGGTAATCAAATAAAAGTTTAGCAAACTTTTTAATCCTTTTATTTTTTGGCAAAGTGCTCAAAACAGATTTAGTCGATTAAATCATGGACAAACAATATATATTCCTTAAAGGGTACATATCATGCTTTTAAATCGTTCCTTTTTACATATAAATCATACATTTGTGGTCTATATAAAGCAGAACTGCAATGCTTGGGTCTGAATTCCTCATTATTATAGCTCCACAGGCCCCTTTTCTACCGCTTTTCTGATGTGCGTCTGTAGCAACTCGTTTTGGTGCGGTCTCTTTAAATCCAGCTCGCAGAGGTGACACTCAGTTCAACTCCACCCCGTTCGGCCATTATTGTAGTTGATAGCACAGAGATACAATAATCTAGCGGAACAGAAACTTTTTATTCACACGTTATTAACAAAATGTCAACAACGGAAGACTTGTCCATCAAGCCTTACATGTTCGAGCCAGAGTCGGAGCGAGATGAAAATAAAGACGACGAACTTGCAGAACAACGTCTTCATATCAGAATCAGAAAGAGCTTTATTGCCAAGTGTGCTTGCACACACAAGGAATTTGTTTTGGTACTGAGGCTTCCAGTGCACATATACAAATACAACAAGAAACATAATAATACAAATTTTAAGAATAAAAATATAAAATGTAAAAATATGAGAATAAAAGTATCAGTTGGGTTTAGCCAGAATAAACATTTACAGATTTACAGATTATGAACAAATTTACAGTGTTTTGAATATTATAAATAAATAAATCTACATGTAAGTGTCACCTGAGTTGTAAGTTGTTGCGTTAAACAGTGGGGGTATTGCACTTAAGGCACATGCCTTGGGAGGTGTGTTAATTATTCAGGAGGGAAATGGCCTGTGGGAAGAAACTGTTTCTGTGCCGAGATGTTCTTGTGGCCAGTGATCTGAGTCGCCGTCCTGACGGTAACAGTTCAAACAGGTGGTGTCCAGGGTGAGTGGAGTCTGTGATGATTTTACCTGCTCTCTTCCTCACTCTGGAAGAGTACAGGTCCTTGGAGGGTTGGCAGTGGGGCACCAATGATCCTCTCTGCAGTCCGAACTGTCCGTTGTAGTCTCCTGATGTCTGATTTGGTAGCTGAACCAAACCAGACAGTGATGGAAGTGCATAGAACAGACTCAATGACGGCTGAGTAGAACTGAATCAGCAGCTCCTGTGGCAGGTTGAACTTCCTCAGCTGGCGAAGGAAGTACAGTCTCTGCTGGGCTTTTTTCACAATGGAGTCAATGTGATTGTCCCACTTCAGGTCCTGAGAGATGATAGTGCCCAGGAACCTGAATGACTCCCAAATGCTTCCACAGTGCTGTTCATGATGGTGAGTGGGGGGAGTGCTGGGCTGTTCCTCCTGTAGTCCACGGTCATCTCCACTGTTTTGAGCGTGTTGAGCTCAAGGTTGTTATAACTGCACCAAACAGCCAGCTGTTCATATGGATGTATCGCAATGGTGTGTTGCTGTATTTACAGTAAGTTCTCCATCCATGCCCACTACTACAATACTGCATGATTTACAACGACTATTTAATTACTCGCAAAACAAAATATAAGTTATATTATAAACAATTAAAGAGTAATAAACAAGCACACTAATAAGACAACTGCTAAACCATGACCACCGTGTGTTTTAAGAAAGTAGTACGTTATTTACAGCTTACCGAAGTGCTGTGTTCGTCGTCTCCAAAGATAGAAGGAACTGACCCCTCAATCAGACGAAGTCTATCGGCAAATCCTTCTTTATACTGGCGGAGGTTGCTGAAGTACCGTTACTTATCCATGAAGTGCTTCGCGGCACGCACACAAACAAACTTTACCCACAGATGTGGGGACATTTCCGTGGAAAATAAAACTCAAACAGGCACTTCAAAGAGGTTCTGATGCTGGGAGACGGTGTAATGAAGCGTGTGGGTTACTACATCCAACAACCGAACATTTTGACGTACCCTCTAGTAACTTCTCCATCCTTGAACTTGGACTACAAAATTGCAGCGAGAAATTAAAATGGCGGATTGCTCAAAGTGTTTGCCCTGGAAGTCGATGTCCTTATTTGGCAGTTCCGCTGACGTAATAGTTAACAAAACGTCATAGATTACAGAAAAATCGAAACCGGTTGAAAAATGTGACCAAAACAGAATATAAAGATATCAACGAAGTTCCTGAAGAGACTAATTTCAACTTTTCTGTACTTATAAACACTCCAAATATACAACAAAAGGCATTTAAGGGCTAAAAAAGTAGATTTAGCATGATATGTCCCCTTTAAAGAATGTGTAAATAGATTTTAGTATTATTGTTGGTGTTTAAACACTGCTTCCTCTTTAAAAAAGGGGAGGAGACCGCAAGAAACTCTGGGTTTACTGAAGAAAACTTGCTCCCGACCAGGTTAGGTTCACAGAGTAAGTTACCATGGTAACTGACTCTGAGTATAAGTTACCTCTCTTTCAGAAACAGGCTTGACTTACTCTGCTTTCTCAGGTTTGACTTACCTCCCTTTCTGAAACGGAAAACCCAGAGTTTCCCTCATTTCAGGGTTAACCTACTCAGAGTTTTCACTTAACCTCCTTTCTGAAACAGGCCCCTGGCCACTATCCTGCAAGAAGAATGGCTTAAAATCCCTCTGACCACTGTGCAGGACTTGTATATGTCATTCCCAAGACGAATTGACGCTGTATTTGCCGCAAAAGGAGGCCCTACACCATACTAATAAATTATTGTGGTCTAAAACCAGGTGTTTCAGTTTCATTGTCCAACCCCTGTAGTCTCTAAGACTTACCATGAACTAAATGAGCCTCACAAACTCGATCAGAAGCTGCAGGAATCCAGCGTCCAGGTTCAATCGCCTATTGCACTCAACCATTTCTTTCGTTTTTCGCGATCCTTTTCGGAGGGAATTCGAAAAAAACTTTTTATCAGGCCCCCAACGAGCCGTACAATCGACCACACAGCAAGAGTGAACCATCCTCTTCTCTAAATCCTCCTCCAAACGTGCAAAACAATCAAATTACAGGTATCTAGCGGTGTTTCCTGCCACACGATTCCCATGATGCAACGCGACATACATAAACAATGACGTCACAAAAGATCCTCCTATACATAACATACGGTAGTGCAATACATAGCAATATTTGTATGTGATTTAGCAGTTTGTCATAAATATAAAAAATCTAAAAGGTGTGCATCATACATGAGACCTGGGTGAACAATGTACAGGTCATTTTATGACTGTAAGTCATTGTCTTCAAATGCTATTGAGCTTTAAATATTGTCATATTCTGTATATGATTCCATTCAGTAGTGCAATACATAGCAATATTTGCATATGATTTAGCAGTTTATTGTCATAAATATCAAAAATCTAAAAGGTGTGCATCATACATGAGATCTGGGTGAACTATGTACAGTCGGTTTTATGACTGTAAGTCTTCAAATGCTTTTGAAGTTGGAAACGTTTATGACAATGTCGCATGTAATTTTGAGATGGTCCCTAAAATGCGAACGTCCAACGTCAAACCAACTTCATGCCAGTGCAAAACTGCGACAAAAAAGCCCATTCCTTTTAAGAATGCGCTACAGGTGTCTTTCACTTATAACGTACCCATGTCTTAATGCCAAAGACCACACTATATATTTATATGACATTCCTAATTTAAAGTAAAATGTTATTTCTTCTGTCATCTCCATCTCTGCTGTAGCCCAGTCTATGCTATGGTACGGTTACAGTATTAGACGCTGTGGCTTCCTCAACATAACTCGTGGCCACGATAGATGTCATGTCGTTCTCTCAAAATATGAAGTCGTGGCCACGAGAAAAATATATCGTTTGTTGTAGAAAAATTTTAATAGTCATTTATTCCTAATCTATTCAATGTGTAAAAGTATATGTGTGTACGTGCTTGTGCGTGACGTTTCAGGAATATATGGGACAGGACATCTTGACCTTAGGAATGGTCAGATTTGGCTGGTTTATTCCAGTACCAGTTTGTGCAGTAGGGACCTTATCTGAGTGGGGGAAAAGTACAGCGAGTGAGAAGGAACCTTGAAAAGAGTATAAAGGCTGTCTCATGTCTTCCTGGTGCGCGCCACTCACGTCACAGGGTAACTGCTGTGAATGCGACCGGGCCTATTCTTGCAAGAATAAAATACTTCTCTTTTTATTAATTTGACTCTGAGTGTCTCTTACGCAGTGATGATGTTTAACAGAAGTTTTGCCACAACACGTTCCCTCAACATATGATCTCGAGGCTACGACTTTGCATCGCGTGGCCACGACATAATTATGTCGTTACCTCAACAAAATGATCACGTTCCCACGACTTAATATGACGTTCCCACGAGTTTATAGGCTTGTTTGAGATGAGCAAAATCTGCACAGAACCGCTCACCGGTGATCAGCGCGTAATGCATGCCAGTTAGAAATGTGTCCGAGAGAAATCCCCGGGTCAAGATGGTTTAACCTCAAACTTTTATAAATTTTTCTGGGAAGATATAAAAGAGTTATTAGCCTATTTAATGCCCTAAAAGAATGTACTGAAAACAATAATTTGATGACGACCATGAAACAAGGTATTATTACTTTGTTACCCAAACTCGGAAAGGACAAGAGATATATTGATAACCTGAGGCCAATAACTTTATTAAATGTGGATTACAAATTATTTACACAGATTTTTGCTAATCGGTTGAAAGAGGGCATGGGACAGATAATTAGTGAAACTCAGTCAGGATTTCTTAAAGACAGATATATACACAACAACATTAGGCTGGTTCTTGATTTACTAGATTACAAGGACTTTATCGAGGACAAAGGTTTCATATTGTTTTTAGATTTTTACAAGGCATTTGACTCAGTTGAACATCCATTTATAATGAAAACTTTAGAGCATTTTAGGTTTGGGTCAGAATTTATTAAGGTGGTTAATATGATATATAAAGATATTAATAGTTCAGTTTCTCTTCCACAAGGAACGTCAAGAAGATTTGAGGTTAAACGAGGGATTCGGCAGGGATGTCCTTTCTCCCCTTTATTATTTATTTTAGTTGCAGAATTATTGGCGATTTTTATAAAAAACAGCCCTGACATAGAACCTTTACATGTGCTAGGCAATTTTCTATGTATAACTCAGCTGGCAGATGATACTACTATCTTCCTCAAAAGTTCAGAACAGATCCCTCTCATTATTGAGAAGATTAAGGGGTTCTCTACAGCATCTGGATTACAGTTAAATTTAAAGAAATGTGAACTAATGGCTATACATGAACACCCTCTAATGGATCTGTATGGTATTCCAGTTAAAACAGAAGTGAAATATTTAGGGGTAGTGATAACCAGAGACAGAAAAACCAGAGAAGAACAAAATATTGAGGTTGGCATAAAAAAAAAGTAAATCTATACTTAACTCTTGGCTAGAGGGATTTATCTATTTTCGGAAGGGTGTTAATAACTAAAATAGAATCATTATAGAGTTATGTACCCTGCATTTTCTCTAGCCATCCCTTGTAATTTAATTAAATCAATGAATCAAACTAATTTTAACTTCATTTGGAAAAATAGACATCAATATTTAAGAAAAGGAGATGTTGTAAAATCGCTAGAAGAAGGGGTTTTAAATGTGATTGACTATGAGGCTATGAATGGAGTGATAAAACTTAAATGGTTACAGAAATTCATACAAAATAGTGAGGGTTTCTGGTTTAATATTCTTTCTAAAATATTTGAAAAGTGTGGGTGGGGGGATTGATTTTTTATTAAGGTGTGATTTCTGCGTGGCTAAACTTCCTATTAAGCTGTCCAAATTTCATGAGCAGGTCCTCCTGTATTGGAAAATGATTTATAAACACAACTTCACTACACATAGTAGTCCCATATGGAATAATAGATGTATTTTGGTTAAAGGAAAATCTTTATGTCACTGTGAGTGGGTGGAGAGGGGTGTCTGGTCTATTCTACATTTGATGGATTCAAGTGGGAATTTTTTTAATTACAATGTATTCACTAATACATTAAATGTGAAGTGTACGAAGAAACAATTTTCAATGGTTATTAAGGCAATTCCACAGGCAATGGGGAACTTGGTTAGAGGCATGTTGGCTTATGAGCTTGTTGAAGCGTGGATGCCGGCACTTTTTATTGGCAAACTGAAATTTAAGGAGAGAACATGTGCAAATAAAACTATAAGGGGCATCCTTACCTCTGAACTTTTCCCTTTACCATTAAAAAGAAAAAATATACTAAAAGATCATTCTAAAGAAATTATAAGTATATTAAGAACCAGATACCTCACTCTTCCTATCCCACCAAAAGCTAAAGAAACTCATTTTAAAATATTAAATGATATTTATCCCTGTAATGTGTTTCTGAAAAAAGGTTTAATATTGATAAGAATAATTGTACTTTCTGTGATTTGGAGATGGAGACTTTAGAGCATTTGTTTTTTGATTGTAATTATATAAAATCCTTTTGGGGTTCGGTCCAAAAGTGGATATTTGAAAAAGACTCTCAAGCACCATTGTTAAAGTTTTATGAGATTAGATTTGGGGTTATATTGAAGGATAAAAAAAGAGACTTGATGTATAACAGTGTAATTATTTTGGCTAAACAGTTTATTCATAAATGTAGATTTATGAAGGTAAGACCTTTGTTTTTGGTCTTTATGAAGGAATTGGCTCTGTATAGGAGAGCTTTGAGGAGTGTAGGGACGGGACAGGCCTTGGAGGTTTACAGACTTATGCACATTTTGATAACTGAGTAGACCTCTGTGTTATTTTATGTTCTATTTATTTATTTATTTATTTATTTATTTATTTATTTATTTATTTATTTATTTATTTATTTATTTATTTATTTATTTATTTATTTATTTATTGTGTTTATGAAATATGTTTAAATTGTTTTGATATTGAAGGTATGTATTGTCAATATGAATTTGTAACGCCTGATTTTGATTGTTTAATAAAAAAAAAAAAAAATCCGGATTCTGCAGTCGCGCGCAGTTGCTCTCCATACGCTGATCAAAAGCATGATGGGAAATGACTTGCTGACGACACAGCTTAATGTTGATTGGTTTAAACAACCGTGATTGTCCTCTATTAAAATGTTTATTTTAAAACTCGGATATCATGTTTTATGTGTATATGGGTCAGTGACATATAAAAAGTGTTTTTTCGAAAATTTCAAATAACAGGCATAAAAATGGTTAATTTTTGTTCTACTTACTCTCATCTTTATAGAAACATATGTTGTTTCAAAATTTTCAATTGGAATCAGAATTTATGTGACAATTTGTTGTATTAGTGCGTGCAATCGTCATATGGTGTGACATTAAAAAAATAATTTTATATAAACTGAAAAGGGATTATACCTTTCTTAAGTTACTCACTTTATCAAAGTCATTTATCATAACTAAACGGTGATCCATTATAGTTTTGTGAAAATTAATTAAATTTGTGTATTGTTTTCTAAAACATTGCTCAATGTTTTACAACAAATTGGTGGTGGTCGAGGAGATTCCCCCTTCTATGCAGGGGCGCCGTATAGGGGGGGAAAGTTAGGACAATTCCAAGGGCCCCTGACTGACAGGGGGCCCAGCAAATAGGTAAAAACTTTTTGAAAAAAAAAAATATATATAAAACATCATCATTGAGTATATTTCAAATAATAATAAATTGAATTATGTCTTTTATTTGACTTATTTTGGCAATAAAAGTTAAATATCCCATTGACTAAAAAGTAAATATCCATATTGACCGACCACCCCCATGTATCTGCATGAAATGGTTTGGTCCTGCCTAAGCACGCGCATCGGTGACGGTGTTTAGCAGACAGTCAATCGCACGGCGAAGGCGCCGGCGTGCTAGAAATACAGAGAGACCATAATGTCGAATAGTAAGATAAAATCTGGTTTCCAGAAAAGGAAAGATAGAGAGGAAAGGCTGTCGTTCTGTATACCAGTTTTTCACAAAGAAAGGTGGCTAGCCTTTAGTCTGTGAGTGGTAACCTGTTGTCCATAGTGAAATAAGCTAGCTAGCTGCAGGCTAATGTTAGCCTACATTTCATCAACATTTAATAAGTGCAGGGAAACGTTTAGCAATATATTCATATTGAATCATCCATGCCCCTTTTAGCAGACTTAACAACAACAACAACAGATGGGTCAGCAGCATCCCAGTCTCCCCATACTAACTGCACCCCTCCCTGTCCCTGTCCCAGTGAAGAAGGTGAGCAACATTGTGGTAATGACTTAGCATCCTTCCAGGCAGTCTGTGTGGGGTTCTCTGTCTCTCTTGCTCTTTTTTACCATAATTTTTTTTTTGACATCAACAAAAAATATTTTTGCCCATTATGACAATTAAAAAAAATAATCTCCTGTCTGTACAGTAGATGCAGTTAGAAACAATAAGTATCTTACCTCAACCTGCAAGTAAGTTACAGACAGTATTAAAATAATCCAGTTTGATCAGTTCATTTAGACTGAATTTTGGCCGTAAATGACATCTATACAGACTTTATTATTTTCCATCATGAAGGGCAACACACACACACACACACACACACACACACACACACACACACACACACACACACACACACACACACACACACACACACACACACACACACACACACACACAGACACACACACAGTATCTAATGTATTTGTGTCAATGTTCTGTAGTGTTAGTGTTATTTATTGGTGTCTGGCAAAAAAAATATTGAAATGCATACTGTATGCAGACTTGCATTTATAAATCACCAGCAGTAAATATTGTGCTAGTACTAGTAGAACTACAAGAAGCAAGACAGTTGCAAGCCTTTGATTAGAGTTATGTAAAGCTTTTGATGGGACAGTTAGGTCCTAGAGATGTGGTGACAACAGCTGCGTAGAGGGGGCCCAATGTGATTTTTTTGTCATGGGGCCCAAAATTCGTGGCGGCGCCCCTGCTTCTATGTAAAGCGCTTTGAGTGTCCAGAAAAGCGCTATATAAATGTAATGAATTATTATTATTATTATTATTATTATTAATGTGGGACCTATGCCGTCGGTCTTTCAACATATTTTCTACTTATTGTGACAAACCTTGCTAGAAAATTATAAAAATATTTGTGACTCTTGCTGATACTATCTTCTATGTATTCCATGAATATTTTCAGGTTTTATCATTGATAAAGGTATGTTGTTTTCACAATTTGGAATGTCACACCAAATGATATAGTGTCACACCATATGATAATGTCGCCATGTGTCAATGCAAACCATCTATTATCCTACTTATTGGTGAGTACTGATCACTCATATGGCAGGAAATATTTAACACTCTTAAATGCTGTAAGGTACAGTAATATTAAAATTTTATTGATTTATTTGATATTAACTGTAAGGGGTTTACAGTCAAAGACCCAGAACCAGATATGAAGAATGAAGACCCGGAGTCAGAATTATAAAAAATTAAAGAAAAGTTTTACTGAAGATAGTTTGCAGTTTCATCAGCAGAAGTCAGCTTCAATACTCACACAGGAGTTCGTAGGCCGCCCCGCTTACAGTTACAAAGATCACAGCAGTTATACCATTTTCAAGGTCTAAGCTACGTCATTGCTTACAGGTTGAATGGTTCTCATTGGCTTAGAAATAGATAAACACAGTAATTTTCCACACACATACAGACAGACGGAAGCATATCTCCATCGATTATGCATCTGACACATTCGGACCCACGTCATGACCTTCCAGGTCGCAGATTTGGGTTGTTGAGCGCCAGCATGTCTTGAACAACAATTCACTCAATCTCCAATAATGCCAGTGATTCCTTAACCAAGAAGACTAACACACACACCGACACACAGCTTTTCCAAGGTTGGATTTAGCCAGGCTCAAACTATAAACATGAGAGTCATCTCAAAACATCAAGATAATGCGTTCTTTCTCTTAACTTTAGTATAACTGGAAAGTAAGGCTTTAACAAAGAAATGGTCCATTAAACTATAGGTTTTAACACGTTGAAGATCTTTCTCAAACACAAAACAAGTCCCTATTTCATTTCTGGAAGCTGGGATAAATAACCAAGCACTTTTACTGCATTCAGATATCAAATACATACATTAAAGAATACATGAAAAAAATATTTCAGTAATTATACTTCTGTAACAAAGTGAAATCTCAGAAGCCTAGAGAAATCATTCAACTCATTTAATATTTAGAAAGAAAAATATTGATTAATAATTTGATATAATTACTCATCATTACATATACATTGAAGCAGCAGTGGATTTCAATCCACCCCCATCAGTCCCCCGTTTTTGACCAATGTGGGGTCCAATACCACCACATCTGGTCTATCAAAAGGCTGCTTCAAAATGTTAAGTTTCTGACCCATGCTGCTCTGTCAGGTTAAATTTTTTTTTTTTTATAAAACAGACAATATCTTTTTCCTTCAAGGACTTAACATGAACAAAATATCCCTCAATTATCCCTCATATCCAAGATAGTATATTATTCTCCAGAACCTTTGGACATAGCTGTCTTTACATTTTACTAATTTGGTATTATCATCAACAACACTGATTACAGAACAAGTGCATATCTAACATCCAAAAAGCCGGGCTGAATAAGAAGACACTGCTCCTGTACTCTCGACCTTGATCGAACCCTCAGTCACTCCTCAGATATTAAAGACAGACATTGTCTACAATCATAAAAACACGAATATATGAACCAGTTTTTATAAAACTATAATTTTCAAATCCTTTTATTATAAACAAAGTTGGATGGTCAATCCATTTTTTTCACTAACCCTTTTATAGACCCGTTAGGTTCAAAACACAATGGTTGTCAAATAAAATAAAATAAATAAACAACAAAGAATAAAATATTAATAATTAAGAGCACTTTAAGTCTTTACTGAAATTATTCTTAAGTTGACGGTCACATAGCATGTACCATTTTAATTGTATAACATCTTATACACTTTTTTGTTTGTTTCAAAAATAGAAATAAAATAAAACAAATTCACATCATCATTTCAATCATTATTTTACCACTAAAATATAGTATTGTTCCCCCATTCTGCTTAATAAAGCTTTTGTTAATTCCTTATCTTTATATCACGTTAATCCCTGTTAATCATATAATGGCTCATTTTTATTCTGAAACTCACTTTTCATACCATTTTAAACTTAATTTGACTTCCATAAATTCTATCAGAAATTTTATTTTCATAACATACATTTTTCTATATTTCTTCCATCTTTCCCATGAGTCTCTCACCCATGTCTTAAACTAAAAGTTAAACAACACTTAAAGTTCCCTCATTAGGGAAGTCCTGGTATTTTAATAATTCTTCAATACCCTTGTTTTCTTATCATTAATTTTAACTTTATTTTTTATTATAACTACTTCTCACAGTATTTCTCTATCAAAGGGTTAGTCTAAAGATGTAAAATAAATATTATCAGTATTGTCTCAGTCCCACTTATCTTTACAGTTGTGCAGAAACCAAAATATTACGTTACTCAGCTCTCAACCCCTAAGACAGCCATATAGCTGCTTTCTCATTTAACCTTTATTAACTAAATTGAAGTTTTCTTGGACATCTAATGTCATACATCCATTTAATGGAGTTAGAAATTATTATTTTTTTTAGAAGTATTATTCACTCCTCCTTTGTTCGCCCACCGGCCTTTCATAAAAACGAGGGAGCTCACTCTGGATAATTTGGATAGTGACTTAGCCAATGTGTCACTTTGTCTCTCTGCCGTCAAATCTATTATTTTTACATTTACCATTATGATCCCACCTAGTTGTCTATTTAAATTTAGACCCTCAGTTGAATTTAGACAAGAGTTTTTACCCCATAATGGACGGCAATCTTCAACTTCACAATTCCAATTTAAATACTAATCCAGAGAGTAATTCAAATCAACATCATACATGACAAAAAAGTCATAATTACCAATAGCAGACAGAGCTGGAAAACCAATCCAATTAAAGCTCGTCCCATGTTATGCATTGTCTTTTCATCAGATTGACTCAGAATTATCAGCTTCTTTAAAGTTTGTCGTTACACTTAACCCATCTGTAATGATAAAACACTCATTCCAGAGGTTAATGACACAATATCACAAAATAATAGTACTAACACATACAAGACATACAGTGCAGTCACCATCACACACACTCATACTGGACACGCATGTTAACTGCTCATTTTCAATGTTCGCTTTTTAATATTAACTCTTTCTTTTATATATTATTGCTAAAAAGATTTAAATTTTAAATAAGATTTTAAACTTCACATTTTTCTGTAGCTTCTACCTAATTTTAAGTGGTCTCTTAACCAGTTGCAAAGCATGTTTGTTCATTATTCATTAAATTTTTAGACAAGTCAGCTGGGTTGTTTTGTTTAATTTTCCTTATCATTATTTTGCTTCAGCTTGCTTTAGCAGGCCAATAACAGAAAGACAGACACAGCCATCCCTTCCTCCACTCAAACAGTCTCTCTCTCTTATTAACAAATAATAATTACATTAAATTAATCACTATCCTTTTACCATTAAATTTTGTTATCCAGACTTTTCTCAAATCAAAAACTGTCTTGATCTTTAGCCACTCACCATGTCAAACGACCTTCAGGAGTTAAAACATATTAGTTCAAAATCAACACTTCTATAAGTTTTCTTATTCTTGCCCATGAGGCAGCCAATACATAAAAAGTTTTGTTCCTGTCTCCACAACAAACAATGGCAATCCCCTCATTTCTCAGCTGTCTCTTGAAAGCCCATTCCCGTTAGCTCTTTATCTTTAATTTTCCTCTCCTCAGGGTGTTGTCCCCCTGGCATAATTGCAGATACTTGTCACAATGAAAAACAAGCCATACAATTAATGCGGTTTCTTCTGGTGAGTGGTATAGAGGAGCTTTGCATTTATGGGTAGACTGCCGTAACTCGTCACAGCTTCATCTCCCCTTAACGGTATAAGGACGCTGCTGGCCTCACAGCTCCTGCTCAACTCTCATACCTGTCTCAATAACACACCTCCATTCAGGAAGTCCGCAGTGACTTTACGATAATCCCCTGGCTTAGGTTGCCCTCTGTCTGGCCAAAGAGAGTCTTACCCGTCGTGGGGTGATTATCTCGTGCCCACTGGTACCGCTCTTTCCCAATACCAAATCAGTCTTCTTCAACAGAACTCAGCTGTTTTCTGGAGCTTTAGGAAAGGCACGTTCAAGAGTCACCATTCCGTTCAAGAGCCATTCTGATTGCCTAATAGTGTTTACACAGGGAGACAGGTTAATAACAGCAGTATTTAATCACTAAAATCCATTAACCATCTTAAAATCATCAACCTAGCTACTTAGATTATCCTCAGTGAATTTAGATCACAACCATACATTCAGTGTACTGTTACTGTACATCTGTAGCTGTAGCCATCGGGCCTGTTTCAATGGTGGAGACTTAAGATAAGACAAAGAAGTTACTGGTCCTAAAATAAAATAATCAAACATGTTATTTCTATCTTTTAAGATCTGCATTATTATTTTAAAGACTTCTTTAAAGTCGTTCAGTTTTACATTTTAAAACATTCACAAATACAAATTGCCCTCTTAATGGAAATGATTTCTTTTACATCTCTGTGTCTGATTTTTCAACTGAAACACTGTGCTTTTACTATAAATAGCTTATTATTACTTATGACACAGACTCAGATAACAGCCTGTTAGCTGAAATTGACTGAGAGAGACTCTGAGGCACTCAGGATTGGTACACTGTTCTCTCATAAACTTCTAACTTCAACAAAATCATTAAACTTTATCTATCATCTTTTAACTATCCCAGCTTAAGGCATCTTTGCCAGAAATGACATTTGTTTCCAAATAAACATAATTTTATAGTTGTCTTTATTTAGACATTACAAATTTCCACTCAGATTGAGTATCTGTCGTACTGGCCGTGTACAGCCACAGCACACATCAGATTCAGATAAGCGAGCTGTTTCATTACAGCCAATAACAAACTTATCTTTTGAAAGCAAAACATCAGCTTCTAGTTCTTTCATGGTCAACAGTTTTCAAGCTGTTTGTTTGATCAGATGCCTTTCTACATTTTACATTTAGAAACTGTTAATTCAGTAGCCTACTGCCTCTGCTTATTTGATCTTAAATAATTATTATAGATCTCAATAACATTTCATCTCGATTTTTGTTGTCAAGTTCTCAATTACCATAGCTTAATATCTGACTTCAAAGTTATAGGAGTTTATCAATCTCCAATCAGGATTCACACTAACTTTGACGAGGCTAGTACTCTCTGCTTGTGATACTTTTGCAGTTATTTGTAAATCATCCGTGAGATTAGTCTTTCTATATAATCTAAACCCTTTTTAAAATGTTTAATTAAAACAGAATCATCTTTTTAGTTACGTTTATACATTTTGCAACTCACATTTGTTGGAGTCATTAATTTTCATGGGTCATTGATTTTACATCAAACTGTATTCATCAATTCACTTATAATAATTACTATTTTATATATTTTCAAAGGATTCACTTTAAGACTTCAATCTTTTGACCTTGTTTTTATCTCTTATTCTTTCTCAGACAAAATGTTAATATCGTCTTCACTTAAACACTGATCTACTTTCAAACCTGCATTATTACCAGAAATGTGTCACTGTCACATTTTCAAACACCTTCTCAGTGGGCATTTACATGTTAAATGGTCCTGCTGACCACAATTAAACACTCTCCGTCTGCTCTAACTTACTGCACACCCTTGAAGCAGTGTGTTCCATTTAGGAATGTAAACAGAGCCACTGATAAGCAGTTATCTGTATTCTTTTACAGTCCACCAATGGTGGATTCACTCATAGACAAATCATAATCTTCATCATTATTATTGGCACAACATTAATTTTCATAAGCTGCATCGAAATGCTCAAAATATTCAAAGTTGTTTTCTCAAAGTTTCTGTTTAACTTTAGTCACTTGTCCAGGGAAATTATCCCTGACCCAGAATTTCTTTCACTTGCTTTTATAATCATCGTAAGCAATACGAGGCTAAACATTTAAAATTTTCAGTTTCTTTGTTTGTTTGTAGCCAGTCAAGTTGTCGTTTAAATTTCCAATCAGAATCAAAACCCTGACTACCATTTAACTTCATAATTTCTGCAAATTTCTTTGAAGTGAGGGCTTCAGAGCACAGCTGCTTACAGCGTTTGCTTTTCTGTCTCACTATTTGTTTCAGGACTGTTCAGGTTACTGATCATGTTAGGCTATTACATTTTTCTGCCATATCTTAATCATGGTTCATACTCACCTGAAGTTATTGCAGAAATGGAGGCGGCGATCTTTGAACAACACAGCTTGGCTTCGGCGTGATGAAACTGCAAAGTATACTCCAAAATCACAGTTACATATACTGGTCCACGCCAATTTGGGTCACAACTTTTTTAATTTTTCTCTCGGAATCATTCCTGATGCATCCCTGGCAAACAACCCTATTATTGTTAGTATCCCTAACTGCCTGATTCACTTCACTAAGTTCGGGGATCCCCTATCTGAGATGGAAGAGATTGAGCAGGTTTACGGTGCCACTGGACCTCCAGCCCAGGGACGTACTCTGCTGGGGTGGTGCTACACCAGTAATGCCCAGCGGGACCCCCACAGAGCACGCTTCGCTTGCACTGTCTGCTGCCGTTACCCTTAACGACGCTCTCAGCGACTTATACTTATACTGTCAGGAGTATAATTAACTTACTCCTTCACTCGCCTCATCGGAGTGAAGGCTCTCCCGCTCTCCTTCAAAATCTCTTCCAGTCAGACAGCCCTAACAAATAATAAAAAGCTTACTACCTTGTTTGTTGATTTGCCAGGGGTGTCACCGAGAATAATTGCCTGCGCATCCTCCACCATAACTGTAAGGGGTTTACAGTCAAAGACCCAGAACCAGATATGAAGAATGAAGACCCGGAGTCAGAATTATAAAAAATTAAAGAAAAGTTTTACTGAAGATAGTTTGCAGTTTCATCAGCAGAAGTCAGCTTCAATACTCACACAGGAGTTCGTAGGCCGCCCCGCTTACAGTTACAAAGATCACAGCAGTTATACCATTTTCAAGGTCTAAGCTACGTCATTGCTTACAGGTTGAATGGTTCTCATTGGCTTAGAAATAGATAAACACAGTAATTTTCCACACACATACAGACAGACGGAAGCATATCTCCATCGATTATGCATCTGACACATTCGGACCCACGTCATGACCTTCCAGGTCGCAGATTTGGGTTGTTGAGCGCCAGCATGTCTCGAACAACAATTCACTCAATCTCCAATAATGCCAGTGATTCCTTAACCAAGAAGACTAACACACACACCGACACACAGCTTTTCCAAGGTTGGATTTAGCCAGGCTCAAACTATAAACATGAGAGTCATCTCAAAACATCAAGATAATGCGTTCTTTCTCTTAACTTTAGTATAACTGGAAAGTAAGGCTTTAACAAAGAAATGGTCCATTAAACTATAGGTTTTAACACGTTGAAGATCTTTCTCAAACACAAAACAAGTCCCTATTTCATTTCTGGAAGCTGGGATAAATAACCAAGCACTTTTACTGCATTCAGATATCAAATACATACATTAAAGAATACATGAAAAGAATATTTCAGTAATTATACTTCTGTAACAAAGTGAAATCTCAGAAGCCTAGAGAAATCATTCAACTCATTTAATATTTAGAAAGAAAAATATTGATTAATAATTTGATTATAATTACTCGTCATTACATATACATTGAAGCAGCAGTGGATTTCAATCCACCCCCATCATTACCAATAAGACAAACATTTTTTTTTAATATTGTATGAACCATATGAACATATGTTTGTGGGAGATGGGAGAATCTGGATTCTAAATTTAGGCATATCTCCTTTCTGTTTCTTTTCCAACCCTATATCACATGAAATACGTTCTGAGGAAACTATTTTGCAAATCGAAATTACGTTACATGCCAACATATAAGCAGTGCTATTACGTTGGTCCTTAACCTAATATAGCATTATTGATTACGTTGGTCCTTAACCTAATATAGCAGCCTGGTCTCATTGTTAATATTGTTGTAGAAATTTTAATAGTCATTTATTCTTAACATATCAATGTGTAAAAGTATATGTGTGTACGTGCTTGTGCGTGACGTTTCAGGAATATATGGGACAGGACGTCTTGACCTTAGGAATGGTCAGGTTTGGCTAGTTTATTCCAGTACCAGTTTGTGTCCTTAAGAAAAACTGAACAGAAGTGGGGGCCTTATCTGGGTGGAAAAGTACAGCGGGTGAGAAGGAACCTTGAAAAGAGTATAAAAGCTGTCTCATGTCTTCCTGGTGCGCGCCACTCACTTCACAGAATGTAACGGCTGTGATGGCGACTGGGCCTTCTTGCAAGAATAAATATTTCTCTTTTTATTAATTTGACTCTGAGTGTCTCTTACGCAGTGATGATGTTTAACAGAAGTTTTTGCCACAACAATATGTAGGTATTAATACGTTATTTTCAAAGACAGAAAACCTAAACATATCCATTTTATACAGAATATAAAAAGGATAAAATACTTGGACAGAGATGTACGTAAATGGCAGTTTTATTAACAATATCATTAAAATATATTTTGAGCCACTAACCTGCTCCTACCCCTAAACCTACCCATAACCATTCCTTAAAACTACGTAGGCTAACACAATTATGAAGAAAAAAAAACATAACAGACAGACAAGTTATACATTTCACAATATTTTATTTATTGCGAAAATGTCAAAACCGGTAACCTTAACATTACCAAAAGTCCACATGATGATGCGTTGCAGTCGCAGTCCTCTCTGGCAGTATTATAGTAGTAGTGTATGAGGTACAGATCAGAATTTAAGTTATTAACGTTAATCCATGAAAATGTTAATCCGATTTCGGTTCGCTCTCTGAAGACGCGCGCGCTTCTCCATTTCAAATGTACTACACCGACTGAAACACGGCATGTCGCAATCTGTGACGAAGCAAGCGAGAGCCAATGAGCGTTTGATTTCACGGCCGTAAAACCTGTCGTAACGCTTCTTGAAGGCGCAATTTTTGAATTTGAATCTTGAATTCATCACCAGCGCAGGATAGATTTGACATTTGCGGTCGCTGCTGAGAAATGAAGATGAAGATCGCTGGATAAAAGGCTGAATTTGGATCTGTTTCTTGCAAACAACGTATGGATTCTAGGATTTGGATTACATCAAGCTAATAAAATGTATGTCTTTTGTGAATGTATCAGTATGTTGTGTTTTATTGGAGAAAATGCTTTTTTGTGTAAATACACTATAAATACTACAAAATTGTTAAACGATTAAACAAGGTATTTTTAAGGTTAAAAGTGTATTCCTTTTTAACCACGCAGGCTAGCTAGTCCTCCGAAACGAGTTTGCTGCAGAAGGCACAGAGCGAAATGTTAATATTTATAAGTAACGTAGGCCTATTATATTAATAAATGCGAATGAAAACTTAATTGATATACCACGATTATGCATAAATAGTAATACGTACACATTTCTACGTCGGTAGATTTGTTCATACGTAAATAAATTACGTTGTGCTGCTACGTGTGAAAAGAAACCTGCTTTGGATGTATGTTCAGGACAAACGTAATAGCACTGCAATAGATTAGGTTAAGGACCAACGTAATAGCACTGCTTATATGTTGGCATGTAACGTAATTGCGATTTGCAAAATAGTTTCCTCAGAACGTATTTCATGTGATACACGGTTGTTCTTTTCTTGATATCTGTTAACAGAATGGTATGAACCTTTTCAACATTGTTTATTCTCTTCGTTTCCTAACTGCGTTCCGTTCCTCTTAGTTGCACTGCCTACAGTGATACACTCACCTAAAGGATTATTAGGAACACCATACTAATACTGTGTTTGACCCCCTTTCGCCTTCAGAACTGCCTTAATTCTACGTGGCATTGATTCAACAAGGTGCTGAAAGCATTCTTTAGAAATGTTGGCCCATATTGATAGGATAGCATCTTGCAGTTGATGGAGATTTGTGGGATGCACATCCAGGGCACGAAGCTCCCGTTCCACCACATCCCAAAGATGCTCTATTGGGTTGAGATCTGGTGACTGTGGGGGCCATTTTAGTACAGTGAACTCATTGTCATGTTCAAGAAACCAATTTGAAATGATTCGAGCTTTGTGACATGGTGCATTATCCTGCTGGAAGTAGCCATCAGAGGATGGGTACATGGTGGCCATAAAGGGATGGACATGGTCAGAAACAATGCTCAGGTAGGCCGTGGCATTTAAACGATGCCCAATTGGCACTAAGGGGCCTAAAGTGTGCCAAGAAAACATCCCCCACACCATTACACCACCACCACCAGCCTGCACAGTGGTAACAAGGCATGATGGATCCATGTTCTCATTCTGTTTACGCCAAATTCTGACCCTACCGTCTGAATGTCTCAACACAAATCGAGACTCATCAGACCAGGCAACATTTTTCCAGTCTTCAACTGTCCAATTTTGGTGAGATCTTGCAAATTGTAGCCTCTTTTTCCTATTTGTAGTGGAGATGAGTGGTACCCGGTGGGGTCTTCTGCTGTTGTAGCCCATCCGCCTCAAGGTTGTGCATGTTGTGGCTTCACAAATGCTTTGCTGCATACCTCAGTTGTAACGAGTGGTTATTTCAGTCAAAGTTGCTCTTCTATCAGCTTGAATCAGTCGGCCCATTCTCCTCTGACCTCTAGCATCAACAAGGCATTTTCTCCCACAGGACTGCCGCATACTGGATGTTTTTCCCTTATCACACCATTCTTTGTAAACCCTAGAAATGGTTGTGCGTGAAAATCCCAGTAACTGAGCAGATTGTGAAATACTCAGACCGGCCCGTCTGGCACCAACAACCATGCCATGCTCAAAATTGCTTAAATCACCTTTCTTTCCCATTCTGACATTCAGTTTGGAGTTCAGGAGATTGTGTTGACCAGGACCACACCCCTAAATGCATTGAAGCAACTGCCATGTGATTGGTTGATTAGATAATTGCATTAATGAGAAATTGAACAGGTGTTCCTAATAATCCTTTAGGTGAGTGTATTTTAGCTATCATGTATTGCCAGGCTTCAAGAAATCTGCCTCAAGGCATTTTGAATCAACAGTGAAAGCACCCTCAGACCTTTCCTATTGGTCAGCAAATCGAAACAGACGGTTGTTGTTTACTTTTCTTTTCTTTTCCTCAGCAACTCCTCTCTCTTTGATTTACATATAATTATGACCAGTGTTGGGGAAAGTTACCTTTAAAAGTAATGCATTACAATATTGCGTTACTCCCAAAAAAAGTAACTAATTGCGTTACTTAGTTACTTTTTATGAAAAGTAATGCGTTAAATTACTTTTGCATTACTTTTTCTCATTTGGGCTGGGCTTGCTTGTTTGTTTTTTAATAACAACAAAAAAAGTTCTATTTTTGGCAAATGTTAAGGCCCTTTCACGCCAAAAGTGATAAATGCAAGGAAATGCATGTTTAATCCTGTACAGTAGAGGGCGCCGCTCAAACAAACTGTTCAGCCATTCTTCATTACAGAACAATAGGATACAGGAGAAGGAAGTTCAACACGCTTATTTCTACATCTAATCTTGAGTAATTTTTGCCTATTAGTATAGTTGAATTAGATAATTGAAGGTTAGCAGCATTGGTTAATAAATTGAGATTAAATACATAAAATATATTTGTGTAATTTACTATAGTTAATTATAAAAGTTTTGCATAAAATTCTGAGATTGCATTTTACTGTTTTTATTCATTTTGAGGAATGCTGAATGTTTTCCTGCAAGTGAGATGAGTAAATGCATGTTCATATTTAGTCTAGATCTACAATAAGCATCATGTTTACTCTGCACGCACACACACACACACACACACACACACACACACACACACACACACACACACACACACACACACACACACACACACACACACACACACACACACACACACACACACACCACACTCCTCACTTTGTTTCTATCAATATGAGGACAGGAGAATTGTCAGTCAATACATGTGAAAAAGTAACTAGCGTTACTTATTTGAAAAAGTAACTCAGATATTTTGTTGCAAATTGAAAAAGTAATGCGTTACTTTACTAGTTACTTGCAAAAGTAATCTGATTACGTAACTCAAGTTACTTGTAATGAGTTACCCCCAACACTGATTATGACAAAATAATAAAATTTCTTTTGCATTTTTATAAAAAAATGTGTCACACCAAAAGACATCTGGAAGTGGGACTTTTGTCAGAGTGCCAACAAGATCTGATTTATTGTAAATATAAAAATTATGACTAACCTCAGGTTGTACAGCAGCAATACACTGCTAGTTCTGTACAACATTGCTGAAGAAGGTCCTCTCCTTCCCAAAGGTGTCAAAACAGTTGCCCGTTCAAATATCCCAAAATAGTGTCACACCCTATGATTTTGATTTGTGTGACAAAATCTTTGTGATTAGAACTGACTCAAAACATTATGCTTGGACTTTGAAAAGAGTAGGCTCACAAATAGACATCTGTATTATTTTTCTGTATTTTTTTGAGAATTTTTTTTATTTTATTTTTTTTATTCAAGTTCTCACTTTGAGAAACTAGTGCCGGACAGTAACGCCATATGAGTTTTGTTATGTTTGGTTGAAAATTCTGAAAAAACGAGTGATGAACTGTTTTAATGTTGAATATGTTCACATAAAGCATAATGTTCTGCAC